>VZRE01004824.1:54618-79845 GCA_013396775.1 Cephalopterus ornatus
AAATCATTCCAGCAATTCCTCCTCCTCCTCCTCCTCCTCCCAGGCCACACAAATAGCCTGGGATATTATTCTCTCCCCCCGCTCCGACGGAATTGTAGGAAAATCCAGGCACACACACATCCAGCTGGGGGAGATTGGGAAGAGAAAAGCTGTTTTCTGGCAATGGGAAACAAGGCAAAAAGTGGTGGCAATCACGCCCTATTGTTCCCTTGCAGATTTTGGGATATTTCATATTTCAGTAAAAATAAAAATGGTGATTCCCCAGACCCCAGTGCATATTTTTTTATCTATCTATTAGATAGTATTTATTACTTTGTTTAGTATTTTATTTAGTGTATTTTAGGAAAAAATCCCCAGTGGTGATTCCCCACACCCCAGTGTGTTATTTGAGGATTTCATTTATTTTAGGATTTTATTATTTATTTAATGAACAGTATTTAATACTTTATTTATTTGGGGATTTTATTCAGTATTTTATTTTAGGATTTTATTTAGCATTTTGCTTTAGTATCCTATTTAGTGTATTTTAGTGAAAAATGCAATCCCCCAGTGGTGAATCCCCACACCAAAGTGGGTATTTTAGCATTTTATTGTTTATCTATAAGATAGTATTTATTACTTTATTTAGTATTTTATTTAGTGTATTTTAGCAAAAAATGTAATCCCAGTGGAGATTCCCCACATCATAGGTGTGTATTTTAGTATTTTATTATTTATCTATTATATAATATTTATTACTTTATTTAGTGTTTTATTTAGTGTATTTTAGTAAAAAATGCAATCCCAGTGGTGATTCCCCACACCCCAGTGTGTCATTTTATTTATTTATTTATTTATTGACAGGTATTTAATATTTTATTTATTTGGGGATTTTAGTCAGTATTTCATTTTAGGATTTTATTATTTATTTATTAGATAGTATTTATTACTTCATTTAGTATTTTATTTAGTGTATTTTAGCAAAAAATGCAATCTCCAGTGGCAATTCCCCACACCCCAGTGTGTTATTTTAGTATTTTATTATTTATTTACTAGATAGGATTTGTTACTTTATTTAGTATCTTATATAGTGTATTTTAGGAAAAAATGCAATCTCCAGTGGTGATTCTCCACACCCCAGTGTGTTATTTGAGGATTTTATTTATTTTAGGATTTTATTATTTATTTAATGAACAGTATTTAATACTTTATTTATTTGGGGATTTTAGTCAGTATTTTATTTTAGGATTTTATTTATTATTTTACTTGAGTAAAAAAATAAATAAAATTTAGTGTATTTGAGTAAAAAAGTGGAATCTCAGTGGTGACTCCCTACACCCCAATGTGCTATTTTAATATTTTATTTATTTTAGGATTTTATTACTTATTTATTATCCGGTATTTAATATTTTACTTATTTAGGGATTTTATTCAGTATTTTATTTCAGTATTTTATTGATTATTTTACTTTAATATCTTCTTCAGAGTATTTTAGTAAAAAAAATGCAATCCCAGCGGTGATTCCCCACATCCTAAGTGTGTATTTTCGCATTTTAGTATTTATTTATTGATTACTTATTAACTATTTAATATTTTATTCCTTTAGTATTTTCTTCAGCATTTTATTTCGTGGATTTCAGGAAAAAACACAACCCCCGGTGGCGATTCCACTTCTGCCCTTGGGAGTGCCTCGGACAAACCTCTGCCACACGCAGTTATTTCCCCTCCTCTCAAAAACTCCTCGTTTCTCGCCCATGGAATGTGAAATACCTCAACTTGTTAATCCAGCTGTTTACTTAATCCTAATCCTGTAAGAGCAAATGGTCACCTCGAGGAGCAGCTGAAAACCTCCCAGATTTACACCGAGCTCCAGGCTGGAACACGCCCAGCTCCTGCTTCGTGCAGTAACCGACACTGTCCGCTCCCTCAGGAACAGCCCAGTCCGATTCGACACTTTATTAGGCTTTAAAATGGAAATTATACACGGGGCAGTGTCAGCCCAGAGCTCAGAAACATTGCTCTGTGCTCTCCCTCCCTCCCTGTCTTACACTCTCTTCTTCTCCCCCTCTCCTTTTCTCTTCCTCCCCATCACTCTCCTCACTTTTTTATTCTCCTCTTCTCTCTTTTTTCCCCATTTCTCTCTTTTTTCCTTTCTTCTACGCCCCCTCCCCACCCAACCTCTACGTAGAAGGGCTCTCTTTCCAAGTAGGACTTCGGAGAGTTATTTGCCTTTCTATTTATTTCACGAAGACAATTTACTCCCTGATTTAGTTCTTCCAAATCCCTCTCACCGAGGGTTTTATTTCTCTCGCCATTTTCAGAGGAAACCAACTTCCACAGGGGATATAAAACCCCTCAAACAGCCAAGTGCTGCTTCTGTCAGCACACCCTGGAGTATTGAAACAGCTTCCCAAACTCCCAAGCAGCTGAGTGGTGTGTCAGCAACCCCAGCTAATGATCCCTAAACTCCAGCCCCACCAGTTTTTACTGAAGGCCTACCCATCTGAAGTCAGAATTGCCGTAATCAGGCTCCCTCTGAGAAGAGGTAACTGAATTTTTATGACTTATTTCCACTCTCCAATGTCAACGTTTTGTTTCTGGTCCTCACCCCCAATCACCTGGGTTGGACCAGGTTGGTTTGCTCCAGGCTGTTGGAGCGGGACAACCGATTTCCTCCAGAACTGCACCCAGGGTTTGGAGCAGGGCTGCTCACCCCAGGGACCTCTCCCCACACAGGAGCTCTCAGCAGATCCAGCTCCATCCCTAAAACACTGGCAGGTCCTCCCACGCGGCTTCAGCAGCTCCTACACCTCTGTGCACACACATCCCCAATATCTCCAGCCCCATGAATTCCACAGCATTCACCACGCGTCGCCTTGGCCAGCTCTGACACCATTCCCACTGTTTACACACTTGGATTTAAAAAAGAAAGACAAGGACCAAATCCTGGGAGGGCACAGGGGCACCACAGAAGGCCAGGGAACAACCAGACCAGGTACTACTGAGAACCCCTGAGATGCTGTAACAGGGTCACAACACCAAGGCTGAGTTCAGGAAGGGTTTGGACAATACTCTGAGGGACAGGGGGAGATTGTTGGGGTGTCTGTGCAGGGCCAGGAGTGGGACTTGATGATCCTTGTGGATCCTTTCCAACTCAGCATATTCCACAATGTTATGAATACCATCAGGGAGGGACCACCCAGCCTCAGGACCACGTGTAAAGTCTGAGGGTGATTTGGGAGGTGGGGGATTATGGCAGGTGATTAAAGTGCACCCAAAAAGTCTGATTCTTGAGTGAAAATTCAACAGTTCATGAAGGTTTTGTTTCAAACAAACAGGGTGTTAATCCAGGAGGCACCGGTGTTCTCATTTCAATTTTAAATGCAAGCTCTGTGCATGCAAAGCAGCTCCCAAAACCAGTGCTTTTTACACTCTCCTTCCATGGTCCATCCTCCCACTCAAAGGTACAGATATTCCACGCTCCTCCTGCACTGAACAGTCTCACACTGCATGAAGAAAACACTTATATCCTTACATCACAAAAAACAAGTGTTTGTGTGAGGAAACACCAGGAGAAAGCAAGGAACAACCGCTGCAGTTCCTTCAGCTCTTCTGTTGTTATTTTTTTACCCAGACAAGTCCCCCAAAAAAAGGAAATGCTTGGGATCACTCATTACTAAATTCCCACACAGACATCGAAACATTTATTATCCAATCTTTAAAGAGCTCCAGGGGGCAGGGAGACATCTCCTTCCCTCCCCCCAAGCAGGGATAAGCAAAGACAACACCTACCTTTAACAATCTGCTTGGCACAGGCATTATAAACTTGTTCCTGGGTTGTGTTGGGAGGTAACACTCTATCAAAGACATACGGCTTCCCTTGCTGCAAACAAGAGAGAAACTCATGAGATCAAGCACATTTAACACAGTTTATAATCCCAATTTAACGGGCATCAGGAAATGCAGCATTTCCTACAAAGGGAGCCATTCAGTGCAATATTTTGTTGCCTAAACAGATGTGACATCTCGTGTGCTCCAAACCCATCTTTTCGAGAGCTGGCAAATAAAACGTGGCATATGTTTCCTGTGTGCTCACATTTGGGTCAGCAGGGAGGGCTGTGGGACACAATGAGCTGAAATATCAGCAAGTGTTGGTTATTTCCTCCCTCTCCTGGGAGTTACAGGGGAATAGTCATGTAAATATTAAGGGGAATAGCTATGTAAATATTGGGGGGGGAAGCCATGTAAATATTGGGGGAGAAGCCATGTAAATATTGGGGAAATAACCACATAAATACTGAGGGAATAGCTATGGAAACACTGGGGGAATAACCACATAAATATTGGAGGGAATAGCTATGTAAGTATTGGGGGAATGCCACATAAATATTGGAGGAATAGCCATGGAAACACTGAGGGAGATAGCTATGTAAATACTGGGAGGCAAGCCATGTAAATATTGGGGAAATAGCCATGTAAATATTGGGGGGATATCCATGTAAATACTGGGGGATAGTAATGTAAATATTGGGGGATAGACACATAAATATTGGGGGATAGTCGTGTAAATATTGGGGAATAGTCGTGTAAATATTGGGGGGAATAACCACATAAATATTGGGGGGATATCCACATACATATTGGGGGAACAGCCATGTAAATATTGGGGGGATAATCATGTAAATATTGGGGAATAGTCAAGTAAATATAGGGGGACCAGCCATGGAAATATCTGCAAAGGGTTTGCTGTTCATCACTGAAAACTAGTGAGAGATTTGGCGTGAGAAAAGCACTCAGAGCTAGTGAATCTGAAGTTTGCAGGTCCTGAGTGCTGGTTCTGCTGAGCCTGGGGAGGCCCAGCACAGTCTCAGCACTCTACTGTTTTCATTTCTAGGCTAAATATGTAAATGTGTCAATAAAACCCCTGATCAGACCCAAACCAGGCTGCCATCAGACTGTTATGCCGCTCTAAGTTTGCTTTTTATTCAGAAATCATCATGATTTTTATCCTTAGCCCCAACAAACAACGAGATGCTGCGTGGAAACTCCACAGTGACATAGTGGACCTTGTGAACCACAGTGAGGTGCCCTGACTCCCAGGTGACACCAGGACTGACACTTACTTCATACAGATACAACCTGCACACGCATTTTGATTCCTCTTCGCAGCGAGTCTAATAGGTTACAAAAGAAACACGCATTACCACCCCTAAAAATAGAGCTGCCTGACACTTAAAAGGCCAATCAATCCTTCAGACAGCAGCTCTGCTCCCTACAACCCAACAACAAGCACGGCATTTGCATTTAAAACACGCACCCTTTATTTAAAGCCGCACTAAGAGGACGTGTAACATCCTTCTCATCTGCCATCAAAGACGTGACACCCGACTCAACCAGGCCTTCAAAGCTAACGAGGTGGCTGGTACCCGATGCAGGAGGTTGTTCTGTTGTGGGGATGTGCCACGTGTGCCACTCCAGCAGCTGTTCAAACGCTCTGCTCAATTAACCATTTTTGTCACACTTTGATTTGACTTCAAGCAGATCAGGAGCTTTCCACTCGCCTGCTCCTGAAACTCGGCTACAGGGAGGTGTTTGTTTGATGGCTGCGTGTGTGCTTCGTGTTTCGCCCCAGGATTTGGGAACTCAAGGGTGAGAAGGCAATTTTTAAGTTGTTTAGCAAATAATTCGTGGGTTCGTGCTGAAAACTGGGCCACCCCAAATACCCACTTGGTGAGACGCAACCACGAAGAAGAGACTGAGACCAACATGACGGATGCAGCCCCTGATCGCAGCGTGTTCATATTTTGTCCTGGGATTTCAGAACTCAAGGATAAGAAGGCAATTTTTAAGTTGTTTAGTAAATAATTTGTGGGGTTTTGCTGGCCTGGGGTGAACACTGACTCACCCAAGCACCCACTTGGTGAGACACAACCCTGAAGAGGCGACTCGGACCAACATCACTGATGCAGCCCCTGATCCCAGTGGGTTCATATTTTGTCCTAGGATTTCGGAACTCAGGGATGAGAAGGCAATTTTTAAGTTGTTTAGTAAATAATTTGTGGGGTTTTGCTGGCCTGGGGTGAACACTGACTCACCCAAGCACCCACTTGGTGAGAAAGCACCTCGAAGAGGCGACTGGGACCGACATGACTGACGCAGCCCCTGATCCCAGGTCTCACTCCCAGGAATGTAGGGGCACCCAGACAGCACCCACCCCAAACTCCGCCTCCCCACAGCTCCTCGTGGACAGCGCCCATTGTGGCTCTCAGCAAGACAAAGCTCTTCAGTCCCAGAGCTGCCCAGCCCTGCTATAACTATTCCAGAGCAATGGAACTTTTTACCTCCTTAACCCCATTTTGCTCATCCCAAGCACTTCGGCAATAATCCCGAACTCAAGAGGCCAAGAACCACATGGACACACAACCCCAGGCATCCCCTTATCCCACTTATTTCCTTCATGCCTCGAGCTGAGGCTTAGAGAGCAATGTCAGCTCATCATCCCACCATGGCAAGCACAGCGCTGCAGGCAAACACTGCTCTGGCGCAGTCAATCCAGCTCTTCCAGTGAGCTTTCCACGCCTGGAATGTCAGAGGGGCCCCCAAAAAAAGCAATCCCATCATAACTGTGCTCCACTGCCTGCAAGTGTTACTTATGTGCCAGGCTGAGAAGCCGCAAATGTAAAGCGGCAGCTCGCAGATGTGTTACACGGGGCAGATTTCTTCCTGGGGATTTTTTGTTTGGGAAGCTGAAAAGGCTGGAAAACCCGTCACTGGCACCTGAAGAAAATAAATGGATGTGAAGGACAGAGCATCTGACTGCACAAAATGAGGGCGGTTGTGGGGGTTTTGGGGGGTTTTTTGGTGCTTCGTCTCCACAGAGACAACTGAAGGCTCGTGCTCTGTTCCGTGAGGGAGGGGAGAGGGACAGACCCTGTGCCCACCCTCAGCTTGAGGGTTTACACTTCTTTCGCTCTGCCACCACTCCTTTTCCATCCTAAACTCCCTCAATCATGCTCAACCCCCTGCTCCTCACCTTCACCAGCAGCTCCTCACGCTCCTCCCTCATTCCTCGGTCAGGAGTTCCTGCCTGGATCTCTGATGTTGGAGAAATGTTGGGCACTCCCCGTGTCCTGTCCGCCCCCACCTCACCCTGTCCAGCTTTGGGACCCTTCCTTCTGCCTCCTCGCGCTCCTCTCCTCACCACCACGTCCACCACCTCCAGGCTTTTATGTTTTGGGGTGGTTTTTTTTCAGTTTTGTTTCTGTTATTGTTATAACCTCTTAATTTTTTGACAGACTTTCCTCAAAGGCAACGAAAGCCAAACCCACCCTACAAAAACAACACGCTGGCGAGATCCAAAGGCTTTGCTCCAAAACAGAGAGGGAGGGGGTGGGCAACCACAAACATCCCCTGGATTTTTCGCCTGATCCCAAGCAGTCCTTTTTTCCCCTCCCTATTGTCATCTTCAGAAATGACATCACTGCTTTTATTTTTTTTTTTTTTCAAATATAACTCAGCTGGACTCAAACACCAAAATCAGGAATCAATTCAAGGAAGCAATAAGCAGCCAGAAATAAAATGTTATTTTCTGAGCTATGCCAACGATTTCATCCGCGCACCTCCTCCATACATTATTTTCCAAACTTTCTCATTACGTGCAGTGTATTATCTCTCATACATAAATCACATCTTCCTTCCTATGCAATTGCTTCCTACAGTCCCCCTGACAATCTGTTCCATTAACTTGTGCCACTGCTGCATAATGGCTGGGATAAGTGCTCCAATCCACCCACACAATTCCCGCTGAAGTTGTATCGACAGCAAGATGGATTCTGCTCTGGCCCTTCAATAGCACCAACAATTGTATTCATAGATGTTGCCAATTATTATTTCACTGGCTTAATGTTTTAAAGGCTTCCTATTGAGTTTACAGGCTTGGCATTTAAAAGAAAACAAAAAAAAAAAAAAAAAAAAGGAGGATTTCACAAGTCCCAAAAGGATTTTAACCATAAATCCATAAATGCCAAATTCACCAAATTTTACGAGCACCATCACGGAGCTGTACTATCAATAGAAGCTAATGAGGTCTCAATTAAAAAAAATTAAGATTACCAAATATATTTCCAGTTTAAAAAATAAATAAAAATATCCCTCAACTCCAAAATTCCACATAGACAGGAAATGAGGAGTTCTCAGAGCTCGGAGTTGCTTGCTAGGAACGAGAAGCTTTAATACAATTCCATGATTAAATCCCTGGGATCTTCAGGTAGAAGTCGAGGGTCGACTCCACCCATGGATTGTGAGATGACACCTCACCATCAAGCACCTGAATCCACAGCCCCATCCCCAAATTCCTCATAAAAACCATGGCCAAGGTGAGGTGGCTCAGGACAGAATTCCCAAGAGCCAGCGGGGAGCTCAGGGATAGAATTGCTTAAGTAGAAAAGAGGAAGAGAGAATACAAAATGCTGGGTTTCTCTGATTTTGGGGGGCCTGTGAGGAGACATTCGGGTATGGTGAGGAGTTTTAGCCTGAAGCCACGCCCTAAAATTAGAGATATCACCCAGATTTCTCACAGGACAGACCCAAGTTTGTTCTGCTTGAGCAGACAACACACCCCAAGGAGCACAAGAGCACAGAGGCAGAAGGGAGTCCCAGAGAAGTTTCCCAGAGAAGCTGTGGCTGCCCCTGGATCCCTGGAAGTGTCCAAGGCCAGGCTGGATGGGACTTGGAGCCACCTGGGCTAGTGGAAGGTGTCCCTGCCCGGGGCAGGGGTGGCACTGGATGGGCTTTAAGGTCCCTTCCAACCCAAACCAATCTGGGATGCTCTGAGCCAGGAAGAGGCATCCTGACAGGGCAACATTTCAGGATTATGCAAGAGTTTAGGGATGTCTGTGGGAGGACAAAGGCAAGAAAAGGGAGTGATGTGGGTGATTTAGGGAGGAACCAACAGGGGATGAAGGGGGATAAAAGCACCAGCTCTGTGAGGAGGCTGCTGGTCACCCTGCTTGTCTGGCTATGCCCCACATCCAATCAGCACAGTCCTATCTCCTTCCAAAATTCCCTTCTAACTCTCTTCCTGGGTGAGGGACTTCATTCTGTGTGCATCCGTGTTTATGGGGACCTAAGGACCAGCAACCAAAGTGGGACCACAGGTCACAAGGTCCACGTGTCCGTGCTTCCAGCTGCATCCCTGTGCCAGGAGGTCTGGAAAGGGGCTCAGCAGGAGCAGGAGGGTTCTCTTCCCCACTGCCTGGCCAAATAAAGGCACCCCCTTTATCCCTGTGGAAGAGCTGCAATGACTCATGGAATCATCAGCTCGGGAAAGCTTCTGGGCCCCGCAGAAAGCAGGGCTCAGTTTATCAGATGAATCGTTTGGCAAACCATGACTGTGCTGAATCCCTGCCACTGTTATCCTGGCTCCCTGTCCAACTCCAAGAGTTTTATTGATGCAGCTGGAATGATCTGTGAGCGGGTCTGACTCGCTGCAGACGATGGCACTGCCAGAGCACTCCACGGATGAGCACCCAGGTAACACCACCACGCGACGCGCGGCAGCCTAATTAACGTGGCAAATTATTTCCCAGATAGTTTTCCCTACCCTAAGTGCTCTTGTAGGAAAGGTTTTATAAATAAAAGATGTGTAATTGCAGGCCTGGAAGACAGAATTTTTCAAAGAGGAGAGAAAGCAAATTATTACCAGTGGCAATTCCATTTCTCAGTCGAGGCACGTCCTGCACTGCACCGAGCTTCCCCCTCAGAAGGTGGAATAAAACACATTCCTTCCCTCCAGCCTAGAGAGCAGGAATTCAAGTCTTCACTCCCTTTGAAAATGCAGAGGCCACATTTACTGCACACTTCCCTCCATTCCCAAGTGGGATAAATAGCTGGCCCTGCAAATCCCCCCTGGAATTACACTGAACCTATGAGACAGAGGGAATTCTCTTCCCCACAGGTTACAGAGATTCTGCAACTACAGCGTTGTTACTGTTTGGTTGATAAAGCCCAAGAAATAAACAGGCTCCGTTCTCCTGAAGCCATTTATCTCTACTGAGAATCAAAACCATGGTTACAAACAGAGGGAGAAAATAAAAGCATTTTAGAAAAGCAGTTAAATTCAGTTATTATGTTCTCCCTTTATTCAGTTGTACTGACTAAGGGAATTGCACTGCCATCCCAATCCATTTTCTGTGTCACCTTGCCCTGTAAAAACACTGGAACAGCAGCAAATCACCCAGTGGATGAAAATTTTGAATGCCTGGGTTAAAAAAAAAAAAAAAGGAAATTTATTCAGAATAACCTCAATACGCCAAATAGTCATACCAAGTTGTCCCCCATCCCCCCCCAAAAAATGCTTAAATCTTGCTAATATTCCCAAAAACTAATTTGGAAAATAAATTAAACCAAGGAGCCATGTATGAAGAGGCACTGCAGAGCAATCTGAGACAAACCCAGCATTACTTTTGCATAGAGGGCTTAATTATTGATCTACTTTATGAATATTTCTGTGGAGCTGATGGAGTTTGGCTCGTGGCCAGTGATCCACTTTTAGCTCTCCCTGCCAGCAGAAAGAACCTTTAACTCCTTGCAAAAAAAAAAAAAAAAAAAAAAAAAGAACCCACTTCAGAAAGCCTTATTTTATTTTGCTAAAGATCTGCAATTTAGGAAATCAAACCTTAGAAGTTTATTTTAAAGCCTTTCTTCCACGTGGAAAACAGGCTCTTCAAGAAACCTTAGGTGAATTTTAAGCGTAAAGAGCTCCCAAAACAAAGGCAACTGTTTAATAAATCCTCTTGAGCAACATTTTCTATAGTTCTGACACAGCAATACTCAGAGTCACAGCCCTCTCATTATTATTGGCTTGTATTGGTGCAAACTAGTGCAAGTTATCCACAGTTTTCCTGGTTTTTACCAGGCTCCAGCATTCCAACTGACCTACCCTACTTCCTTGTAGCAATGGGATAAGGGAATTTGTCAATTTATTTTGTATATAAAATCACGCAAACTAACAGCTTAGAAAGGAAATCCAGGAAATATTCTTTGGAGAAGAAAAGAGAAAGCAAAGTGCCATAATTCAGCAAGCCTGAGACTCCTCCAGCTAAAGGTCTTGGGGTTTTAGGAGCAGTTGAGAACGAAAACAATGAATATTAGGAAAAGTTTATTCCCAAAAAGGGTGATCAAGCACTGGAACAGGCTCCCAGGAAAGTGGTGGAGTCCCCATCCCCGGAGGGATTTAAAGGCCACGTGGATGTGGCACTTGGGGACAGGGGTCAGCGGGGCTTTTACCAAAAAAATCCCAATTTCACAGCCAGAAAATAACGCAGGAAAACCCACCCTCAGGCAGCTCCCCGGGGCAGCAAAGGCAGAGGGGTCAGGCAAGGCCACCATGGGTGGGGACTGTGGGAATAAGCTGTGTGGAGCAGGTTGTCGGGGTTTATAATACCCCAACCAGAAAGCAGAACAGGTGGATATTTCAAAACAAAGCAGTTGTGGTGACAGTCCCAAGGAGGCTCCACCTACAGCAGGGAAGCAGAGCACAAACCACCCGAAACTACATCTCAATTCTGCCCTGGCAGCCTCGTGTTAATCTGTGCTTTGTTAAACATATCACTTGCAGATTTATGGGGCAACTGGGTGGCTCAGGAGATTAGTAATGGGATACTGAGCACTGTCAGTCGAGGATTCAAATCCACCTCGGGTCAGCAGGGGTCACAACCAAACCAGAGGGCAGCGCTGGTCCGGGCAGCAGCTTGGCTGTCAGAGTGCTCTGAGAAGCAAGGGCTGGAGGGGATCAGGGAGGAATCCTCCCCACTGCTCACGGGGTGTCCCGTCAGGGGGGATACATCTTGGCAAAAGGGAGCAAGGGGAGATCCTTGCAGCCCACTGCCTGCGTTTGTCCTGCAGGGAAAGCGTTTCCCAAGCACGCTGTCACACTTGCAGCTGGGCTTTAGTCTGGTTCAGGGATTAATCCAGAGCCACTAATTCACAGTGTGAGTGAAACCTGAGGGGGGAAGTCCTGGAGGGTCTCAAAACTGTGCTGGCACTCACTCCAGCAGCGAGCCCGGGCACATCTCTGCTCCCCAAACCGACCTGTGAGGAGCCAAAGCACCACCTGTGTGATGGCCACGGCAAGAACACGGTTCTCCGCCGAACAGAGCTGAGTGCTCTCATCCCACCCTCACCACAGCAACTGTAGGGCCAACAGCAACACTGGGACGTGTAGATTTATTTTCCTCTGCCCTCAAGAACTGAAAATCTCGGGTATTTCGAAGTCCAGGCTAGTAGTGTCCGTGACATCCATAATATAACGGAGCTCTAACCGCAGAGCTCAGGAATAACCCTCAGCCCTTGATACCTTGCTGGTCGAGTGTGTTCCTGATTCACAGAGCAACCATTACCCCAGAGCTCAGGAAATAACCCCTTGATACCTTTGCTGGTCGAGTTTGTTCCTGATTCACTGGGAGACCAGTAACAAACAACTCAGACTCACTTCCTCATCTACAAGCTGAGGCACTAAATGCCAGGAGAGCTGGGAGCTGGAATGTTTACAGACCTGATGCTGCAGCAGGATTTTAAAACCCCACAGTGTAAAAGCAACATCGTCACTGCTCTGCACCAGCCTCCTTTCATGCAATTTAATTAAAACTTGGATAATTACAGAAGGAGAATAACAGAATGTACTTCCCTCTACCTTTTCCACTGAAAAGGGATACTCAAAAGGAGAACTGAAAGGGCAGAAAGCAGCACAGTGGTTTTACTATACAGATATTTGATGCACGGCTGCCCCAGAATTACCTTTTTCTTTTTTGTGGCTGGATGAGTTGTAGACTTGACCTGCATCTATCGGAGATATTCAGCTCTGCAGCTCAAGGAGCACTGGAACAGCCATGATTTGGGGATGGAAGGGCCTTGAGATGTCAAGGCAGGCAAAGCAATTACCCTGTCACAAACTAAGGCAGACGAGTTGCTCCTGGCAACAAAAACCTCTTCAAACCCAGACAGAGAAGAGCGTTCACTGCACAGACCCTGCACAGTCCCTCAGAGCATTGTCCAAACCCTCCTGGAGCTCTGGCAGCCTTGGGGCTGTGCCCACTGCCCTGGGGAGCCTGGTCAGTGCCAACCACCCTCTGGGGGAAGAACCTTTCCCTGAGATCCAACCTGACCCTGCCCTGGCACAGCTCCAGGCCATTCCCTGGGTCCCAATCCCCGCTCACCCAGGGCACAGACCCCAGCTGCCCCTCATGAGGATGTTGAAGACCCTGATGAGATCTCCCCTCAGTCTGCTCCAGCCTCCTCCTAAAGCCCCTGCAGACCCTTCCCCACCCTCCTCTGCATGTTCTCTAATGGCTTACTGTCTTTCTTAAATTCTGGTGCCCAAAAACTTCCATTGATTTTTTTTTTTTACCTCCCGATTCTTATCCCAGTTTCTTCTCCCCCCTTTCATTACACCCAGTGCCAGAGAGGTGGGGGTGCAGAAGACAGAGAGCGCAGCTCCCCAAAACCACCCAGCACAGCCAGACACAAATCCCGGTCACTTGGAGCCCAGTTCCTCTCACCCATAACCTCTGTGTAAGGAGGAACCTGCTCACTCACCCCCACCCATAACCTCACAACCAGCTTCTGCTTCTTGCACTGATTTCCTTCCATCCCTCATTCTCTGGATTTAAAAAGAAGAAAAAAAAAAAAAAAAGCAGAACTCTTAGTTTTACTTGACTTATTCAAACCTCACAATTTCGGCACCAACCATCCAGCCTCCCTCAAGCACAAGCACGGGGGGACCAGGTAATCATTAAAAAAAAAATATATAAATTTTAATAATTTTTTTAAAAAAAAATTAAATAGGAAACTGCTAAACGGAGACCCCAATGTTATTTGTCAAACCCATGTATTTGTGGGATTGGGATCGTGGTGCTGCAGAGCTTTGTCTGGAAATATTCAGCAGTCCTACCCCAATTCTTATTTGGCATTCTTATTTGTACCTCTAGTTCATAAAAATCCTGTAAGTTAATTAGGCAAGTAGAGACAAAAAGTTCCTTACAAACCAGAATTACTGTTTCCTCCTTTTTTACGCCAGTTGTCAGGAGGAAAACGGAGTATTTAAGAATCTGGGGTTCGCATTTCTCGTAAGTTAATCCCTCACCGATAAATAAATCAATCAGCAGGAAATTCAGAATCGTTTAAATCTCGTTCAAAACCCAAGGGGAACTGGTCCCACCTGGCTCTGCATTTGGCAGCAAGGACATTTGCACCACCTTGTCCCACACCGAGAAACTGGTGGTGAAACTAGGGGCTTTCCTGGACAGCTGGCAAAGGGTTCTGAGCGTGTTACTACACAGGCTGCAGCTCAAACAGTTGAATATGAACATATTGAATATATATATATGAATAAAAGTGGTATTATTGAGCTGGGTAAAACACCCCACACCCAGGCACACACAACAGAACAACCTCCATGAACTCTGTAAGGACAAAGTGCTGCAGAATTTCCTTTTCAGCTGCACTGCCTGGACCTTCTTTGGTCATTTTTGGGGCTTTTTATGAGCGAAAAATAGATTTTCTGGCTCATAACCCCTCCTGTGCTCTCCCTGCAGCTAGACATGCATTACAGCTCTTCCAGCACAGCACTGAGATCAGCAGAGCAGCCCCACTTTCTGCTAAATTATCCAGAAACGGCCCGGAATTATCTGACAGTAATTCCATTATCAGATTTGGTAATGCTGATGTATTCCCTCTGCAATTCCCGAATCCTCAGAGCAGGGTGCAGCCCCTCCGTGCTCCGTTCCCCGAGTTCAGTGATGGTGTTCAACACCTTGTATCCATGAGCGAAAGCTGCTTCCTGACACACCGACAGGGAACTGAGGGAAGGAAGGACCACGACCTGCAAAAGGAGTCATGTAAACACAGGACCTGTTCTTATTTCAATCATCGTTCACATTCTGATTTTTCTACAGCAGAGGCAAACAGAACCTGGAACACACCGGGCTGGCAGTTAGCAAGAGGTAAGGAGGGTGCAAATAATCATTAAGACCTTTTATTTTCATCAGCATAAAGCAGTTGCTCTTCCGGTTAAGCCACGACCTGTAGGATTTCAGCCTCTAGCCACCCCTCAGCATTTGGCACTGCTCCAAAAAAAGCCAAACCAAGCAAAAAACAACCCCTTAATCCTGAAGCCACCGAGGTCTCATCTTCCCCGTCCTCGATGCTTATCCAATTTACAATTCCTGGATCCCAAAGCCTCTGAAAGCTACTCCAAATGGCAAGTTTTAATAATAATAATAAAACAAACAAACAAACAAACAAACCTAAAAAGCGAGTAATTTTTGTTACACAAAGCAGCTCAGCCTTGGGGGTCACTGGTAAATGAGCACAGCCTCCTCTCCACCTGATCCTTCTCCTGTATCCAAGGGGAGGGATAACTGCTCCCAGAAGGAGGGATAACTGTTCCCAGCCACACCAGCGTGCAGCAAGGAGGACCTGGAGGGGCTGAGTGCTGCCTCCTGCATCCAGACACGAGGCCCCCTTATTATCCCTGCTGCACTGGGATCAGCATGGATGGAGCGGGATCAGAGCCGGAGCAGCGGGACAGCACTGCCCGACACGGCTCCAGCCTCTCCCCGCACAGCCACCACTGTGCCCACACAGCTCAGCCCCTCTCTGTGCCATAAATATGTTTATCCCGTTGGAAAAGCAGGGCAGACACACAGCAAAGCTCTCCAGACCCTAAACGCTGCGGGTGCCTCTCTCCAGGACCCCGGGACGCAGTAATTGCTCTGAATTCCCACGTCCAGCGGCTGCTTCAGCTTTCGGGCTTCTTGTGTTTCGCAGAGTCCCAAAAGGCTTCCCAAAACGAGCCTGAAGTGTGCACAGGTAGCCGCACAAAAATCAGAAATCCCTGAGATTTAAACCACCAAACCCAATGATAAAATACCAGGGAAAAGCAAGGAGTGTTCCCACCGCACAAACAGGGATCAAGGAGCTGATGCCTCGGGTCACTGGCAAGTCAAATCCAGGGTTTGTTGAGTTCCACTACGAAGTCTGCATCCAAAACAGACCAAACCCAAGCCCTGCTAGCAGATTTACAGCTGCATCAAGGCAAAAAACCAACATACTGAGCTCCATTAAAATTGCACGTTCACACAGCCCTGCCTCTGCTGGAACAGCACCTGCTCATACCAGGAAACACAACCAGGGGATAATTAATTATAAGAAAAACAGGAATCCCGTATTAAGTGATAGACTATGACCAATTCTGGCACACAGCCAGCTATGAAACCACCTGAAATGTGCTTCCATTTTCCTTCAGTCCAACCCTGCTCCTGCACAGGCAACCCTTCCTCGGAGCTTCACAGCTCCAGCATCACATATGGTAGGTTAAAATAAGTTGTTTTCGCTGGCAACAGCTCTGTTTGAAGTTTATGGCTGAGGTTACTCCATAATACTCCGAAAATCTGGGCTGCACATAAAGCAAGCAGTGGGCAGAATAAATCCCCTGTTGCCATTATAAGCAAATATTTCTCTCCAGGATAAAGGGACACATGCTCCTGTATAGTGAGATTAACGTTGCTTTAAGATTTGTTTGCAACACTGAACTGGTTTGCTTTGAAGTGAAATTGTGAAAGACACCATAAAGTGGGGAATAATCAAGCCAGGGTGTTTATCAAATGGCAGCAGGGTGGATATTTAGGGTTGACCCAGAAAGGGGTAAGAAAATACAAAAAGAACACAGAGAGGTTTTAAGAGGAGAAAACCAAACAAAATGCAAGATAAAAGGGGAGGGAGGGGAAGTAATAGAAAAGGAGAGAGGGGAAAAATAAATGTAATATAAAAGGGGACAGGGAGAAAAAAAGTAATGTAAAGGGAGAGAGAAGCAGAGGACAGGTATGACATGGGGGCAGCAGTTTGAGAGCAACAGGTTAATGCTGAGCAGTGGCATGATTTGTATGATTTATATAGTGATAAAAATAAGTGTTTGAGAGGGATTAACTGGTGCAGTCGGAGAAGAAGGAGCTGTGGGAGTACAGAGAACTGTGTGTGCCATGGAACAGCTCCTGAGCACCCCCTGGAAAACCTGGGAGGAGCAAAGTATTGCCAAGTGAACAACACAAAACCTCCCAGCTCCGGGAGAAGCTGCAGCATTCCCACATCTCCCTGCTGGCCTAAATACTGAGATCCCAGCAATGCAGGAGGGCTGTGCAGGCAGGAAAAGAGATTACAACTGCAGAAAAATCCGACTTCTGGTAACAGCTTTGCTAAAAATACTCACTAACCCAGTTACCCCAATTCAGAGAACGGCCTCCTGCACATCCTTTGCTCAGTGGGGGAATAATTCAGCAGTCACAATGACTCTGGTGTGTCAGAGCCTTCCCTGCACGTCCCCAATGTGACTTTAAAAGTCAACTCTCACCCCTCAGACTCCGAGGTCTTTAGCTCAGAGGCTGCCACAAGGACAGCTGGGTAGAACAGCCCGTCACATCCAAGCAATAACATCCAAGTGAATTCAGGAATGTCTTGTACTGCAAAAGTTACTGAAAGCCTTTGGGCCCTTTAACTTGTAACAAAATGTGGTTTCGGTACCAAATCCTCATCGTGCAGCTGAAATGTTTAACAAAAGCTTCAAAACAAGCCCAGTTTTGCAGGAATCCCACTGCTCCCTGACCCAGAACAGGCTCTTCCATCAACCAAGAGCATCTCCTGTCCGTCATCGTGAATAGGTAGCAGAGAAGAATTTCTCTTAGCAGAGAGACACTGCAAAAATGAATCATTTCTGGCAAAGACATCCAAGAGGACTGCTATTAAATATTTAAGTTTTTATCTCTGGATACTCATTTCTCAGAGGGGGAAGAAATCCCACATTCCTGGTGCCAATTAAACTCTGTGTCGTGCTTTGAAAACACGCATTTCCTGAAGCTGTCATGGAACCAATTATTGATATTATAATGGGAACCTGATAACAATCGCGTACATTTCCAGGACATCCCATGGAAAGTCAAGAACCAAAGAGGCCATAAATATATAGGAATGTCTTGGCTCTTCCCAGAAGATGAATAAAATCCATCAGGAATCCCATACCTGTGGCTCCACACCTTTAAGATTCTGAAGGATCCCATCTGGGATATTTTGAGGTAATGGTTTGGTTTTTTTTGTTGTTGCTGCTCTGTTGGGTTTGTTTTGTTGGGATTATTTAAGCATGCAAAGTTTGCACGCTTCAAAACCCAGCAAAATGGAATAAAGGCATTTTCCCAGTTCACGAAGCCAAGCACCATTATCCAATGTGTACCTTCCAGCGGGGCAGGAAAAACAAACATTGGCAACACCACAGTCAGAGTCAAAAAGTGTCAGACAATTACCCAGCGACTCTAAATCACTTCTTCTGCTTCTACACCTGGGTTTCAAAAGGTTTCAGCAACACAAAGCCGGACAAAAGAGGGAAAACAAAAGAGTCTGGAAGTATTTGGGAGGTATCTGTGCTTGGTCTTGTTGGGTTCCATAAGACGAAACACATCAAGCTCAAAGGAACCCAACAAAACCAGACACAAGTGCACAGGACTGGTGTAGATGCTATGAAAAAAAAACCCAAAAAACAAGAAAAAACAACGAACCACAAAACAAATCCCCTTGTGTAGAAGAGAACTTTTCATGAAAACATTCACGATTCCAAATGCACTTTTGTATTCAACTCAACCAGCCAGATTTTAAGCAGAAACTCATCGGCAACCAGACGGAATTCTGGAAGAAAACAAATCCTGAGTGAGTCATTTTCATGACAACAGGAAAAGGACACCGAGACAATACCAAGGGAGGCAGCAGTCAAGTTAAAAACTAAATTAAATCATCTTTCCTCCTCTGTTTTCCCTTCCCCACTCCAACCCTCAAAAAGCTACCACAGGGAAAAATATGTTCGTATTAAAGAGTTAACCATCTCGTCCTTCCCTAAATCTGACTGCACCAGGCTCAACAAACGTTTACCAAATGAATGCAAGCCCCAGTCACTTCACAGTGCCTCCCAGAGGAAAGGAACAACCACTTCCAGAGGCTGGAACGAGCTTCTCCAGGACAGATCCTCAATGTCTAAACCTTCTGGGCCCAAAAGGAGGTACCAGAGGGGAAAAGATGACACGGAGTGGGCTTGAAACTACGTTTTCCAGTTGTTTGACAACCTCATCTTGTTGAAATACATCATCTGTATTTTAGGCTTCAAAGCTCTAAGTAGGAATCCATATTTCTGACAGGAGAGGTGAGGAGGATGAAGGTATTTTTGAGAGAAAAATTGCCAAGGGGGATTAGGAAAAGGCAAAAAAAAAAAAAAAAGACGCCCCGAGAAAACACAAATGGGAAATTGCTTTGGGGAGAAAACAAGCTCTTTATTTTGAGTAAATCATCTTTCCAGCACCACCACCGCCAATAAATAGAAGCTGCTTTCACACCTGAGTTCACTGCTTTTTTTAGAAGACAGAAGCGCACACACACAAGCGCAGCCTCATCCACGCAGCACACGTTTGATCCCTGATGGATAATTTCCCCCCCGCTTCAGCACTTCCAGACCAGCCCGAAAGAACATCCTTTCCAGAGGGAGAACAGCAGAGGATTCAGCAGGGAATCAAAGAGAACCCCCCCCAAACCCACTCTGTCCCCACAGGAGTGACGGTGTGTGCTTAAAGCTGGCAGGAACGTTCCAAGCAGTGCTTAACCAGCCAAGGGTTCTGCTTGGAATATTGAGGGCAAGGGAAGAATCCCTGTCTCGGGAGCACCTCCCAGAATTGGTTCAGCGCCAACAGAATGCTAGGAGCTGAATCGGCTGCCACTCATCCCGGTACCCGTGGTTGTGGAATTGGACAGATGCAAAGGCAGGGTGGAAGAGAACAGTGTTTGGGGTTTTTGGAGAAGCTCAAATGCCCTTATCAAGACGGGGTTTTTTTTCCCCTGACTTACATTGTGGAAGTGAAATATTGTACATTTGTTTCTGTGCTTTATGGGAGTCTCGCTGCGTCAAGAAATAAATGTATTTCTTGATGATTAGCCCCAGAACCGTTTCATTCTTTAGCCAACACACTGTAAAACCACAACCAAGACACTCCCGTGCCACTCACCTCATCAATGTCCATCCCAACCCATGATTTTCACCTTCTACCAAGCTCCTGAAAGTAAGTGTGAAGCACAGCAATGTCCCTGAGGAAAACAACTCAGCTCCCTGAATGGCCACACTGGTTTTCAGGAGTAAATGAAACAGTTTTTCCTGCAAGGCACAAAAAAGCCACCCAGAGCCAGTGGAATCATCCCGGGGCTGTTCTTTCCCAAGTGACCAGCAACATGCCACGCTCTACAGGCTTCTGCTTCTTCCTGAGACACCTCCTGGGAAAAATCACCCCCCCACCCCCCAAAAAAACCCACCCAAGCTCCAGATCTGTCAGTCTTGTGCTGCTGCTGCTGCCCTGGAAATAGTCTGACCCGAAAGCAGCGTCGCCCAAAGCCACAGGGGGATGAGCACAGCACATCCTGGCTCTGCTCAGCCACGGAGCAGCTTTGGGCAGGAAAATCTCAGGCTGTGGGAGGGTTGGAGACACTTTTGAAAGCAGCAGCTCCCACAAAGGTGTTTGGCAGCTCTGGTGTCTTCAGACACGAGGATTGCCCAGAAATGCCATGCTCAGCCGTGCCAGGCATTGTATCCCACACCAGCCCTTCACAAAAAAACTCACTCAGTCCTCACTGGCAGAGAAGAGCTGGGAAACACACCGCAGATTCTGGGAGACCAAGCAAGGATCAGCTTCCCAGACTGAGGGATCTGCTGGGAGAACAGCACTCCGTGTATCCACCGACAGCTTTTACACCACGACAGAAGTCACATCTTCACATCTTCCATCCAGCAGGAGCTTTGATAAAAGGTATTTATAGATCCACCACGAACAAATCCTCCACAGCAGAGGGGTTGTGCATTTTGTGGGAGACACGGAAGCTTGGCTGTTGTCAAAAGCACCAGGAAAAAAGCCCAGCAGCACAGGGTAGTTCTTTATTTTTTTATTTTTTTTAACTAGCCATTTATCTATTATCACAGGGATATATTTCTCTTTTTTTAGGTCTGTCTTAACCCCAGAGTGACAACTGCTTAACAGCACTAGAGATCTCTGTACAGGAGGGATTTAAAAAACACATTAAGAACGTGGTTTTTACTAGCACAGACTCTGCTGACTTCACTGGCACATATGAAAGAAAAGCTAAAACATATCCAGGTATTTTAGGGATGGAAATAAGTGAGAATCTCTCCACAAGACATTCCAAAAGTAAAAAAAAAAAACCCACAACCTTGCTCTGCTTCCACCCCACCCACTGCAAGGGAATCAGCCATCAATCTTTGTTTTCCTTTCCCTCACAGAATATTCTGAGCTGGGAGGGACCCACAAGGATCATCAAATCCACCTCTTAGCCCTGCACAGGAATTCCTTTCATGGAATATGACACTGCAGAACAGCAGTGACCACGGCAGAGTATCAGGTGATGAGTCTGTTTGTTCGGCGTGAGGCACATTAGTTATTTATGGGGAATATTTCATGGATGAGACAACAGAATGTCCCCCGTGTGGGTAAAGCTCAATCCTGGGGGATCCTCCCGCTGATCCAGCTCTCTGCTGGATTTCCCACGGGCAGAAGCCCCCCGGGGTGGGCACTGAGGGGCTGGGAAAGGCTCTGCCTGTGCCTGACACGGGGATGTGCAGAGCTCAGCAGCTCCTGCTAAGCCGGGCTTTACACATTCCCTGCCGCTGCAGCGCCCAAAGCAGCTGACAGCCACAATGAAGAGTCTTTTATCCCCTTCCTGGTAACAACATGAGCTTCCCGAGCTGCCTTTTGGATGTTCTCCTCCCTAACAGGAGACATTTGTCTGGAAAAATCACCCTGCACTCAAAGGAAGTGGTCGCTCCAGACTTAAACGGAGGTGAAAAGACCATCTCCTCACGACTAATTCCAAAATATTCTACAACAGGGCTGGAAGTATTCTCTCCCATAAACAAAAAGCAGAAAGCACCCTCCTGGGGAGCATCCCACCAGGTGCTGAGCTTCTCTCCATCCTTCCCTTGCAGGTGCTCAGGAATGAAAGCACTCGGAGGAACAGGGATGAACACGCAACAAAACCACAGCAGATTATCCCCACTGCTCACTCCAGCAAACAGCTCCACGCTCTCCAACGAGCCCAGGAGAAGGAAGCCAGCTAGAAAAATACGTGTTTAGGTGTGCCAGCCAACACAATCAATCAGAGAGTCACCTTGAGGTTGCAGAGAGAGAGATAAAATGAGGCTGCAGTCTGGGGACTGTTGGGCAGCCAAGCGCAAAGGAAAGGGCTGGATTCACCTCCCTCGCCTCTCCCTGCCCTGGTTAAAGGTGAGATTCATCTGAGAGGCTTTTTGTAGTTTAAACTTCGAAGGAGAATCAAAGCACGGAGGGTTCTGTCTGATTTAACCGAAGGAAAACTGAAGGTAAGACTTGTAACGTTCCACACTCGGCTGCGTTACAAGAGCAAAGCACCTGGGGGTGGATGGAAGGGGCCAGGACGTAAAACACTGGGTCAAATCCCAGCTCCAAGGGGGTGACATTGCCCTGGGAATTCCCTGAGAAGGAGCTCTGACCCCCACAACCCCAGGCACCGCAGAGATCCAGCTTTAGTCACGGCCTGAAAGGCAAACTCACGCCTAAGTGGTTAAACTGCCTCCACTGCTGCTCATTTTTAGAAATATTACCCAGTCTTATTTCAGAAATCTCATCCAATCTTTAGTTTTTTGTTGGAAAATCTGCTCACGGCCCTACGGAAGTATAATGGGAGATGACAGTGTGAAGTTCAGGGGGGAAAAAAAAAAAAAAGGCATTTTCCCCAGAATTGTTTGCTGGGAAGAAGTAAATTTAGTCAGACTTACTAGTCAGGAAAAAAAAATAATATGCTTCCTTTAAATTATTTCTATTTTATTTTTTTCTTAGGTGATGACCCAGTTCCTCTGGGAGGGGTTGGTGGCTTGGTTTGGGTTTTCTAAATTTCAACAGAACCCCTTTCTTTCCAATACATGAATCAAAAATAAAAGCTGCATTGCAGTGTTTTCAAGTGCTATAGTAAAACAACACACACAAAAAAAAAGTGTTTGGTTCTGGTTTATTTGTACTTTATATAACATTTCTAAGAGGTGTTGAAGTCTAAAACCCTGCTTTGCTAGGAGGAAGTCTACTCTGGTAGTGCCTTGCACCAGAAGCAGGATTCCTCCCCCTGCCAGGCATTATTTGTTGGAGGGAAGCAGCTCCTTAAAGCCAGTAAATGACAATTACAAGTAGCATTTCCTACTCATACTGCAGTGGAATCCACTGGGGATCAAGTTACACCAAAGCCCAACCAGCTCAGTGCTGCAAATAAAAGAGGACAAAGAATAGAGAGAGATTTTCACGTTCACTTACACCTACAAACCTCCGACAATCCCCCCAGAGCCCCGGCTGGATGGTTCCTCTCTCTGGAAAGCAGGATCTGGATTTGAGGACATATTGCACTGGTGGAGGTGATTAAAATGTGCACCTAAAGTCTTGCCCTGGGAAGGGAAAGAAACTCCAAGCCTCTGGTTTTCAAGATAGCAAACAACCCCCTCAAACCTGCCAACCTGAATGTATATATATAATATAAATATTTATATCAATAAATACACGTTCTTTTCTTGTTTCTATTTTTTTTTTAAACTTTCATGGTAGGAAATTAACAGTTGCTGTTATTTTTCCCTTTTACCTTTACCAAAGGAATTCTCTCCCGTCAGCAAGAAACAAAAACCTCTTCCAAAGCATCTTAGTTACTGTTTTCCACAGACAACAGATACTAGATAGAAAAAGATACATTATAAGTGGGAAAAGAGAATTACTAACTGCATTTCTCTTAAAAACACAGCCCTGCTAAAGGATTTACAGTAGATGTATTTTAATCTGCTTTTAATACGTCTGAGGATTTATTTATTTAAGGGGGGGAGGGGAATTTGCTGACATTTGTTTTTTTTAAACACCCAAATGACTGTGCTACAGTTACATTTTCGCTCCTGATATTTGCTGGCCAAATCCAGCCCTCCCCTGCTGACCAAGATTGATAACCAATTTGATTATTCTATTGTTAACAGGCTGCTGGGGGTGGTACAGCTTTAACCTTCAAGGAGAGACAATTAATTTGGCTACAGGGAGAACATTTCTATAAATTATATAAAAGAATAAGAAAACAAGGTAACCGTTTATGTCCTGGATAGACTCATCTTTCCCTTGCAAGTGTTTTGCAACTTTCACGAGAGGAGTTTCTAATAAACCCAAGGTTTTAAGAAGAATTTTAACAAATCTTGCGCTGACGATTACTTTTAAGATCTCTTTATCGTTGCCTGGTATGGAACACGTTATTGGTTTAACCACAGAGGAGCAATACATGAAATAAAGCACCAAGGACAAGGCAAACCAAAAATCCGAGTTCAGGCACCCGGTGCTGTCCATGTTCCCCCCCTCGAAAACCAGCACCGGCAGGTTCCTGAGCTCCATCCCTCCCAGGGACCCATCTTGAGGGGCTCCAGCCCCGTGGGGGGGGAAGGGAAGGGCTGATGAATCAGCCCTGGGGAAGGAGCCACATCCCGCACCCTTTGTTCCCGTGAAACCAACCCTTGGGAACACCCGAGCCCTGCAGAGCGCGGGGAGGGCGCGGGGCTGGGCGAGCGGCGCTGCGGGCAGAGTTCATTTCACCGCGGTTCGGTTAATCTGACCATTTCAGACGCGGTGACAAAACTCGGGTCGCGCCCCCCTGGGACGATCAGCGGGGACCCGCCAGCACCGCCCGCTCGGGGGATGCGCTGCGGCCACGGAGCGCTCCCGCAGCCGCGGGAATGAGGATCCAGGGACGGGGGGTGCCGGGAATGGGGGTCCCGGGGATGTGCATCCCAGGGATGAGGGATCCCGAGGATGAGGGTCCCGGCCACGGGGGTTCCAGGGACGAGGAATGCGGGGATGAGCATCCCACGGATGGGGGTGCCAGGGATGATCGTCTCAGGGGTAAGGGTCCTGGCCACGGGGATCCCGGGGATGGAGAACCCCGAGGATGGGAGTGGCGGGGATGAGGACCCCAGGGATGAGCATCCCGGGGACGAGGGTCCCGGGGCCGGGGTAACTCCGCCGCCGGCGCTGCCGCAGGGGCGCGGCGGAGCGCGGGGGCCGCCCCAGCCGAGCATGCCCAGTGCCCGGCATGACATCAGCGCCCGAGCCCGCCGAGCCC
>VZRE01004824.1:88102-125019 GCA_013396775.1 Cephalopterus ornatus
CCCGCGCCCCCTCCCTCCCCACCACCTGGGATGGCTCGATATCTAGACATCCAATAATGAATTATTGCAATGATATATAATGCAATACATACCTGGTAAAATATCCTTTAATGTGGGGTGTGGTACAGTTGGAAAGCCGGTTAAAATACGCAGAGTCTTCGGATACAATGTCATCAGGTGAAAATTTTGCTCAGATCTGCACAGTTTCACATGTGCCAGATGCATAATTTTCCTAGTCAGTCCTCTCTCTCTTTTTTTTTTCCTCTCTCTCTCTCTCCCTCCTGTGTAATTATTTTTTATAAACTGGTATTATAAATAGAAATATACATTCAAAATATATGGAAAAGTGAGTTACTACATTAAATTTGCATGTATCGATCCATCCCTTTCCCCTGCACAGTAATAGAAAATACTATTTTGCCTTGAACTTCATATTTGACAGTGAAATGCCACTAAAGTATTTACCAAAAAGTCCATCTAGTCAAATTGTGAAACAAA
The DNA here is from genome assembly GCA_013396775.1 of Cephalopterus ornatus. Taxonomy (NCBI): domain Eukaryota; kingdom Metazoa; phylum Chordata; class Aves; order Passeriformes; family Cotingidae; genus Cephalopterus; species Cephalopterus ornatus. Next base: position 88,601 of record VZRE01004824.1, read on the forward strand.
ATGAACCAAGTGAAAACTTTACATTTCCTTTAGAAAAAAATTACAAGAATTTTGTTTCCTAGCTATGAATCTTTAACTTTTTTTTTAGACACAAAGTTGCATTTATTTGTACAAGATACAAAATGTAAACATGGCAAAATAAATAGTTTAAACAAGTGATGCAGGATCCCATGTCATGCTCATGATCCCATTAAAGAATTATTTTTTTAATCCATTCAGTTGCAAATTCAAGTGCAAAAGCATGATGATGAATATCTACTATTCAAGTAACAGAAATAATATTGATGATACAAATAAACTATTTTACAAGGTAGTGATTTTCCCAATTTTACAAAATTTACATTATATATCGACTTAATACACGATATAATTCTAGTCCATTTAGGTCTATCTGAGTTCTCTGTGATCCACAGAGCGCTGTGTTTTGCATCCAGCGGGAATTAAAGGACCACACCACGGGCACAGGTGGAGACTCTGGGTGGAGGTTATGTCACTTCCATGGCTACTGTGGTCTCTGCTATGCCATTCAAGCCCAGGCGTTCGGGTTCGTGGTTCTCCCTGCAAGGGAACAGAATTCCAGGGTTACAGCCAGAAAACGAGGATTCCCTCACGCGTTCTCCCTCATTTCTTTTCCTTTGCCGTGTGTTTCTCCCCGGACCAGGGGGAGGCCTCAACACACACACTGCAAACGTGGTTTAAAAGTAAATACTGGCTTTCAACAACTGCCTTTACTCCACTGACAGTGCATCCCTTCTACAAGATTAGTGCTTTTAATTGTCTACTACCAGCCTAAATGATGGATAAGGGCACTAAATAGTATTAAAAAGTCTCCTGCAGGAACAAAGCCAAGATTTACCAGGATAACTCGGCATCAGTTTTTCTGTCAGTGAACAAAGTGTTATAACTCCCCCTCAAGCGCAAGAAATCTTCAATTTTTTCTAATCATTTACTAATACCCATTTTTTCCTTCTCCAATTCATAAACAAATGTGGCTTTGTTTCTTTAGATATCACATAGTCCAGCAGAGACTTAAAACAAACCCCAAGTATTGCCATTTTCAGACAACTTGGCCAACTGCAAGCTCCTGCCACCACTGCTATGAAATATCTTCTAAGTATCCTAAAATAACAGTGCTGCTGTTCAATAAGGATAAATATCTTAATGGTTGGACTTGATGAACAATTCTATGATTCTGTGGTTTTATCTATATCTATGTAAGACGCAGTTTTCTGGTTTGTATGTTACATGAATATATAATGTACATATCTATGGGTATACATAAAAAAAGGCATGTGCCAGCCTGTGTCTTACAAAATTGGCTCCCAAAGTTATGGAGAGAACATGTGCAGAGTTTGACAGAATCTACCTGGAAATGCTGCACGAGAAGGCACAAATGAAAATGGCTAAAACTGCCATTAAAATGGCCATTGCAGACACAGTAAAAGTTTACCAAAATTACTGGTGCCTAAAAACAGTGCAAATTATTTGGGGGGTTAATCTGCCAAATGAGCTCTTGTGGTTTGGCCACACTGGAGGTGCTGAGGCTGTTCTTGGAGGGCGGAAGCTGTGCTGGGAAGGCCCTTAGGTGGGGAAACAATTCTCTCTAGTGCAGAGTTGGGCATGGAGAGGACACAGCCTCAAGCTGCAGCAGGGGCAGTTCAGGTTGGACACCGGAAGGAATTTCTTCATGGAAAGGGTTGTCAAGCATTGGAACCCAAGGAAGTTTGGAGTCCCCACCCCTGGAAGTGTCCAAGGAAGGCCTGGCCGTGGCACTCAGTGCTCTGGGCTGGGGACAAGGTGGGCATTGGGCACAGGGGGGATCCATGGGCTGGAAGAGAGGACACAGCCTCAAGCTGCACCAGGGGAAGTTCAGGTTGGACAGCAGGAAGAATTTCTTCATGGAAAAGGGTTGTCAAGAATTGAGAAACTGGCCAGGGAGGTGGTGAAATCACCATCCCTGGAGGTGTCCAAGGAACGACAGGATGTGGCACAGGGTGGACTCAGTCAGAGGCTGGCCTCGATGCCCTCAGAGGCCTTTTCCAACCTCAACAACTCTGTGATTCCATGTGACTTAAGCAGCACAAGCTGGCAGCCTGCCCCCACTCACCTTGCTATACTGCTGATGGCACTGCTCGGGGTCACCTTTGGCACTCTGTCCATGCTGGCAGCGACTGTGGCGAGTTTTAAGGCGGTTGGGGACGGCGCCGACGTCCGCGTGTTGATGTGCACGTTGACGGGGGACACCACGCTGACGTTGTTGAGGTGCACCGTGCTGGGCAGGCACGAATTGTTCATGGGCACAGCCTGGGGGCTGCTCGTGCACAGCGCTGGGATTAAGTGGTTTGTGGTGCTGTGGCCAACTGTCCTTACCAGCTGCACGGTTGAGATCCCTGGGCTGGATGATAAAGCCATGTTGGTGGAGTACAAGGTTCTGGAGGTTCCTGTTACGAAAGAAATGCTGTTTATTAAACCAGGCAATGCTGCGAGTACGTCTGTCCCTGGGAGAGTGCAAGAATCCCTATTCCACAGTCACAGAATTTAGCAATAGTGCCTAACCTTACACCTCTCAAAGCACTGCCCTCTTGGATACAATCTCAGAGAATTACACACAGATGTCTCTCTCTCTCTCTCTCCTCCTTTCCTGGAGCTGCTCCAGTATATTGATTTTATTCAGTCGTGTTTTTTCTCCCTCTATTCATTTCATATTATCATTAACCCAGCCTGGCAGAAGGTCTATAAAACTAATCACATCATTAGCTGCTAAAACAACAAATCACTCTAAAAGCCTTTTCCTTGTGCTGGCGGCCCAATGCCAAATCTCATTTGCCTCTTGGCTACGTGGCCACAGCACCAGGACAACCAGGAGGAGCAGTGGGAGGAAGGCACTGAATGCCAATGGCTACACTTTTGCCTGAATTTGGGAAGAATACTAAATGCACTGAAATCCAAAACTTACAGTGAAGTCAAAAGAACTGCCAGTAGCAGTTGGTTAGTAGATTTTTGGCTGAATACATGAGATAATGACCAAATAATTTATCAGCTTTACCACTGCCTTCTCAAAGTGCCTCATGTTTAAGTAACTGATTTATTTCTGAATTACACATTCACACTGGTTTTAAGGTGCTGTCACACTCTTGATCGTAACAGATTATTAAAAGATAAACCAAAGGAAAAGTACACAGTGCTCCTCCAATGTAAAAGAGCAGTGGGTAGCTTTATATCCATATTAACAACAGATATTGGAGAAGGCTCTCAGGATTGGTGGGATTCTTGCGGCAGCCCTGTGCAGGGCAAGGAGTTGGACTTGGATGATCTTTGTGGGTCCCTTCCAACTCAGGATATTCTACGAGTCTGTGACACATAACATTGCCCAAGAGTATTTTAGAGAATGCTATTTAAAACTATCACAATTAATGTATTTGATTTTTGTTGTATTTAATCAGAAAGTTAAGTAAGAACAGTTGACACTCTCGGCTCATACTAGACAGGAGTTTTAAGCATCATCACCTGAAGGCTGGACAACACCATTGATATTGTTGTGGCTGGTGTTGGGTTCCTTGGTGCCCTCACTGCGGCTGGGGGCAGGAGCACTGACCACTGCAGAGGCAGCAAAGTGGGCACTGGCTGAATCCAGGGTTTTGGACATACAGTCAGAGGTGCTGGAGCCCTGGGAGGAAAAAAAGAAGAGTGGAAAAACGTGGTTTTCATAATTATCTAAGTACAAAACGAAATAGTGTTAGGATTGCTCTAGTGCACAAGTACCATCACATAAATACAGACCTGTTCTACATGTAAGCTCCTGCACCAAAATACTTCTGTGTCATAAGACTGATGGGAAGCTGATCACCAGTGTCCAAATGAGTGTTGGGCAAGTCCTGCCCAATCCAGCCACTCAATGGCAAGTGCAGTTCTCAGCACAACAGAGCACTCTTGCCATGTGCTGTTCAGCCTGAAGAACAGAAGGCTCCAGGGAGACCTGAGAGCCCCTTGCAGGGCCTAAAGGGGCTCCAGGAGAGCTGGAGAGGGACTGGGGACAAGGGATGGAGGGACAGGACACAGGGAATGGCTTCCCACTGCCAGAGGGCAGGGAGAGATGGGATATTGGGAAGGAATTCCTGGCTGGGAGGGTGGGGAGGCCCTGGCCCAGGTTGCCCAGAGAAGCTGTGGCTGCCCCTGGATCCCTGGAAGTGTCCAAGGCCCGACTGGACAGGGCTTGGAGCCACCTGGGCTAGTGGAAGGTGTCCCTGCCCATGGCAGGGGGTGGAAAGAGATGATCTTTGAGGTCCCTTCCAACCCAAACCAGTCTGGGCTTCCATGAAAGTCTTTGAGAAGTTTCCTTTAAGTTTCTTTAAAGCCTTAAGTTTCCTAAGTCTCCTTTCTCTCCTGTCTCCAGGCAGCAAACACTCTGCAACTTCAAACCTAAAGGCTGTTTAGTATTTATGGCACATCTACTCTCATGAAGTGATTTGTACCACAGCAATTTGTGCCCTGCTCATTCTGCAATCACACACTATCCATCAGCCCAGTTTCTCTGAAACAACAGTAAGTACTGGGAAGCCTTACCATTCTTACTGGAAAGAATGTTAATTCTGCAATTGCAATTTATATTAACTTAAGAAATGACTTTGCACAGAAGCTTAGAGTGCTTTAAAGATCCAAAATTCATTCCTTTTGTTTGAATATTCTGGCATCATCTCCTTACACTTAAAAAAATGTCATCAGTATCTGCCAATGCAGAATCCCTGATTAATTGAAGTAGAAAACACTGAGGGGAAGGGACAAACAGCACAAGCAATTAGGATATTAAATGCTCAAAGTAAAAGCAATAGACAACAGCAACAGCTTTTATATTTTTTTTGGTAAGGAAGTAACAGAGAACTAAGCACACCTGAAAATCTTTCTCCCCTTGCAAGGTATTACAGAGGAAAAATGGGATTCTTTTAGAAGACAGAATATGCAAATATGCAAAGGTCTGTTCTTCCTCTCAGAGGTACCAATCTGGAGTACTCACTGAACATCTGCTCGTAATAAAACCTTACCATAATAGAACATTACCTCATCAGGTAATTTTAATAAGGGAGTCTCTTCAGAGCTGTTACACAAAGGGAGGTAAAACCAGTGAAAGCAGTAACACTTGAGAGCACACTGGTGTTTCTACACTGGGGATGCAGGGAACACATGAAACTGTGAAATCTCTTACTCAGCTTCTGAAATGCAACCATGACATACAACTTACACAAAAATAAAACCTGACTAAAAATACTCAACATTCACTCTCAAACGTAGTATATTCACTGGGGTGTTACTCAGTTTGTACAAGAGATGAACACAGTAAGCAAACAGGAAGGAGCAGCAGGTGAGGACATTTGGGGAGCAGTACCTGTGCTTTTGGATGTGCCTGCTGGGAGGAATGCTGGGACTGCTGTTTCTGCTGCAGCTGAGCCAGCTGTTGCCTCTGCATTTGCACCAACTGCTGTTGGTGTGTCTGGAACTGCTCCTCTGTGATACCCCCTGTTACTACAGGAAAGAAAGGGGAGCAGAGTTACACAGCCCTGCACAAAGCAAATACATCTGAAAGGCAACTGTGCAGCTATCTTGGACAACACACATTGTGTCAGATGCTTCCGAAGATCTTTGTATATATTCTTATGTAAAGGAGAGGTCAAGCTACAGTTTGTTTGTTGTGTGCTTACACTGAATCAATTTAGAACCAAAGAACTGGGAGCTTTTGTTGCTTTTAAGCAGTTTTTATCTTTGGTGGTTTTCTCTCCAGTAGCTTTAGGCAAAAGCTTAGAGAAAATATTTTCCTGCCTTTCAGAAAACAAGCACAGCCTAAAAATCAGGGCTGAGGATGAAGTGTCCTGGCCTGAGCTGGGCATCTCCTCTCCCAGGGGGCACTGGAGTTTATTCCTGTACAAATTCCTTTCCTACAGTCCCTTACTGTCCCTTTCTCTGACACCAGAATGGACTCCCAGGGAAACACAAGCCTGACACCGGAGAACACCAAAATTCTGAGATTTAAACAGTCTGTGCAGTTCTAGACCAGCTCTCACCTGAAAGGACCATTCACCTATCTGGCAATTCCAGCCTGACCTTCCTCTTCCCCACCTTTCCTGAAGGATCTGCTCATGTTTCACCTGGACAGGATTTTCTCTGCCAATTCCTTCTTTAAATGGAGTAAGAGTTTAGGAGTGACACAAGTACATTTACGATGAAAAGCAGCTTAATGCCACCCCAGTAAATCTCATGCTCCCAACACGTGAAGGGAATGAAGTCAGAAAAGCTGATTTTAATGTTCTCCCCCTAAGAACTGCACACTTGGAAAACCGAAAAGTGTTTCATGTTAAAACCTGAGTTTTGTGCAGGTGATGCCAACCTAAGAACTGAGCTCTCTCTGGAGAAAAGAGAATTCACTTCTCAGAGATTCCAATGAATACACTGCAACAGTTTATCCTGAACCCCGTTTTCCCAAGACTGAAGTTGTCCCGCACCTCGAACGCCGGGATTCTGCAATATCCTCTTATCGAGAGACACTGGGTTAACAATAAAATATGGAGTGACCCATCTTTCAGGGTCTGGCTCTACCATTTACTACTACTGGTATTTGCAGTTGTCCTGAAATTCCATTCTGAAAAAGTACCAGAATTAGGACTGTAACTGCTTAGAAACTGGTACTGAAACTTCTCCTCTACTGCTACATTATTAAACCAGGTCTCAACCATGTTACTTAGAGAGACCTCGAGTTACCCCTCTTGGACTGCAGGGATATTATAAATTCCAACCTATTCTAAACCCAAATTTATTTTGCATTTAGCTTTACTTTGTTCCTCTTGCAGGTTCTTACCTATGACTACAAGCATTTAACTCCAAGTTTAGTCAGCTCACCCTGCTAAGTTCCCTTACCACAACCTCCCAAAACATGCTGCATTGCTATAGGCAATAGGGCCAAGAACAGCATTATGGAATATTACATATACATGTATTTCTATTTTAAAGCTCTGAGGTAACAAATTCCAGATGATGCCTTTTGTTTTATTAAAAAAAAAAAAAAAACAACGTTTCAGAACAAGGTTATATTCTATGTTTATAATCTCCCTTCCTTCCCAGTCTGACACAGGCCATGAAGTCATTAAACACTACTCCAAGGTACAGGGGAGGTGACTCCAGCCCTGCAATAATCCCTTTACTCTGCCTTTACGTGTTTGGATTTCGCTCCCTCCACCAGGTATTTACTCAGTGGTCACGCTGAACTCAGCTGCTCCCCTTGTTATAAACCAGCAGCTGTTCATTAGCACATCTAATATCACTTGCTTCTGCCAAATCAAACAACTGAAGGGTCCTAGAGAGGAAAAAAAAGCAAACTTTTACCCTGTCCCAAGGCAGCCTTTAAGGTCAGAGTGAAGTGCAAGGGCTCTGCTGAGCATCTGTTTTACCACAGGACTGAAATACTGCAACACCACCGGGTTAAAAAAAGCCACTGGCAAATTAAGTCTTCCTCCTTGACAGCTTTGGTTTGCATTTTTATGTCACTTCTCTTAGGATCTGAAGCCTTTAATCAAAGATCATCTCGCAGGCTGCCCCGAAAGTGGCATTTTATTAATTACTTCTACATGGTATTTAATGCTGGGGAAAAAAAATACCTCTAAAAGGTAAAAGTTTGTTCCACAAGCAAAATCCTTCAGCTGGGAATAGCTGTCCTCTGTATCCAGGGACATAGTTTTCCCTCTTGCAGTTCTTATGACATGAGCAAGAGTTAATTAGCTAAAAAATTAGTTTTTTATTCATGCACTGATTAGGCACTTGGAAGAAAAGACTGGTCACACGTTTTTAAAATTAGTCTCTGTTTCTACAACGCATTGGTGGAAATACCAGAGGAAGAGCTGCTTTATTAAAACAGGGAAAAATAAAACGCAGAGTTAATTTTAAATATTTTTGTGCAGCAAAAACCAAAGCAACTCTGAGTCTTCTCTAAATAAAAACATTAAAAAAATAAAAGTAATCAGTTTCAGTACTGCCACTCTCCTCTGGAGGCAGCTTTATGCTCACAGGTAAGTGTGCTATAAAATCAGCTGATTTCAGCAAAGAGAATGACTTCAATAAATGCAGTGACAGTACCTGTGCTCATTTAATGCACAACCAGACTCTGACCAGCCCTTTTCAAATTTATTTGGTATTTACTACTGAGAAAATCCAACACTGTGCCTCTTGCTGGTTCAGTCATTTGGGGAACAATTCTGTTGTCTATTGTGTCTGATCCTGCACCAGAATTACCGGATCCGGTTTGCAACTTTAAATCTGGGATGAAAAAGGTCTTCCACAGCCATAAATTTCCCTGCATAACGTACTTCAGCTGCTGAGGGACCTCTATTCTCAATGTATTCCCCAGATGATTTTTAAAATTATAACACACGTTTATTACGATTCCTGCACAAAGTGGCTCAGACTCATCAGATCTGGCTTTATGCATTTCTTAGCTGTTTCTCTGCAGCCTCTCCCACCACTTACAACGTGTATTTCTCCATCTTTTCCTTTAGTTCCCTTGCCCAAGCAGTGCCAATCCTGCAGCACACCAGTGCTGGCCCACATGAGTGTATCAGCTGTGTTGGTGCTACAGGGCAGATCACTGATTCTTGATTATGATCAGTCTAAATATTGATCAGATCAGCTTCCACCTCAAAATATTCTCCTAATTTTTAGGCAGACTCCACCCACAGCAGAATTCAAAGTGTTACATCTAGCTAATCCTTCAGTAACTGATATTTATTATATCATCATAAAAAAACCCTCAGGAAAAAAAAAAATCAGCCTAACCTGGATCTTTCTAAGCATCTTCCCATACCTTGGTGCCATCATACTTTATTCCTGCACACAGGAATCTTGCAGTATTGCTCGTTCTTGTTACATAAGGAGCTACCAGCTAAACCCTTGTTCCTTACAGTCCATGTTTCACATGCTTAACTCTTCTATTTTCTGCACTTGCTTTAACCAGGTATCTCTTGATGCTTAATAATCCCATCACACACAGCTGCCCCTTTCTGCCTCAGGTGGAATTCTCCAACCTTCATCTTCTTTCAAAAAGAATAATTATATAAAATAAAGCCATAGCACATTATATGTGTTCTTTTCGTGCAGCAGGAATATTCCTGTGCAAATCTTTTCAAGGGAGAGAACAACAAAAAGGTTACAAGGACTAACCTGAAAAGTTATAGAAGTATTTAGGCTGGAATAAATATTCTCTGCTTAGGTTTCAATCGGCACACAGGAATTCTAGAGGTATGTTATTGATTATTAAATACCCATTCCTGCAACTGAGTGTGAAAGAGATGGACCATTCCACAACCACAGGAAGTTAGTTACGGAATTCAGAGTCAGCCTATTATTTAATTATCCTGGTTTGCAATACCTAATTCTGTATATGATCAGAGTAGGGAAATACTCAGGTTCTTGTTGATGCTTGGTAGATCTCTTTCGGCTTATCTCCAATTGTTCAGCTTTTTAAAGAATCATATGATTATGATTCTTTTACGATTATAAACAAGTGTCAATGTTAAAACTTGAGCAATTACAGCTTTAGCGCAGGGAGCAAGTGATGCAAAGGCTATTTAATTTAAGCTTAAAACAACTTCTTCCTTGGGAAGCTTTTATTCCAACTTCAGTGCTGCCACACCCAGATCACCAATAAGGGGTCTACAAGTATGCACAAATGTTGTGTATATTTTATGTTCTTGTGAAGATACAACAAGAAACTTTATAATTTTTTTAATGTGGGAATGTCTATCTTGCTCTTCTGGAGCTGCCAGGTCATAAAGCCATTGGCTGTCAGAGCTGGAGATGACATTTAGGGGAAAAGACAATTCCCAAACTTAATCAGTGGGTGCTGATTAGCTGAAAATCAGATAAGGGGCATTACTGGATGCTTCCAGTGTCAACATTTTTGCTGTTTTCAGACCAAGGGCTTTACTTTAGCACTCATAAAGAAAATTCTTCTATCTTTAAACACAGTCCAGACCAATTAGAGTCATGAAGACTCAGTTACACCTCGGCAATTCTTGATACAAGCAGAATCCCTCTGAATAATGTGTGTGTTTGAATCCAGTACTTCCCCAAATTCTACTGGAACTGAAATAAAAGCAGGAAGAAGAGGGAAATTTCTGTATATTCCAAGAAATACAAAACAGTTATTTTAATCTATGGCTTAGATACACAGCGGTGCTGATGTTATCAGTCCAGCCACACGTAAACCCACCAAAATTCAGTACTTTAAGCTCCAGAAGAATTCAAATCCTTGCCTACCTGATATGCCATTCTTGCTGGTGTTCAATAAAGCTACAGATGCTGCAGAGACTCTTCTGTTATTCACAGTCTGCCCTGGTTTCCTTGAGGTACATTCTTCGCTATCGCTGTCCTGGAGATGGAGTAGCCTGGGCTGAAAACACTGCAGTCGACATGATCTGATATTGCTTAGGATTTCAGGAAGGGACAGTCTGTTTTCACAAGGTTTATTGGAAGCATTGGTCCGTGAGAAATTAGAAGAAAAGTCTAAAGTCTGGGAAGAGCTTGAAAAACTGTTCAGCATTTCCGGGTCAATCTGCCTCAAGACAGGATCGTGTTCTGTGGATATTCGGTCCATTATAACCCTGAGGAAAGAGGAGGGGAAAAAACATCAGTTTGATTGTCTCTTTTTAGTACTTTGAAGGGGAATGAAGAGTTAAAATAACACAGCTGTACCTTCCACCCCTGCCAATCCGCCTCCTTGCAAATCCTATGCATCTCCTTGGAATTGTCAGGGTTGTAAGGCAATGCCTGAACCTCAGTTTGTCCAACTCTGCCAATTCGGGGTTTTCAGACGAAGAATTAGTTTGGTCCAAACGAGGCTGAAAAAGAAACCAAACCAGAAAAGGCATTTTTACACTCACTCAGAGAGTGTGGTTTGATTGGGGCACTGCTGGTTATCACACACAGGCTGAAGATGCCCACAGAACTATCACTTGCTTGGACGGGGCTTGGATCAACCTGGGAGAGTGGAAAGTGTCCCTGTCCAAGGCAGGAGGTGGGATGAGATGAGCTTTAAGGTCCCTTCCAACTCAAACCATTCTGAGATTCTCTGATTCTATCTTCACAAGCAGAAATGCTCTGTGCTGTCTCAAATGACGGGTTAATAATACTCATTATCAATTTTTATGATCAGCTTAAATGCAGGGTTGTAGAGTCAATCAATTTATGTTGAGTGAACCCAACATCAAATGGCTTTGGTAGTTTAAAAGGACGAACAAACTAAAAAAAAAAAACAAAAAACAAAAACATTTAGGCTGTTAAATAACCTGCTTCTAACAGCAATGGAAAACTAACAGAAAAGAATGAAAATACAAGTTTTCAGTCATCCTTTTGATAAAGGAGTTAAGGCTAAGGGAAAAGAGAAAGCAGGATAAATTCTAAGCAAGAGGGAAACTCCAGCTGACCCTCTGGAACCATGCAGAAAAGAGGATGTTCTTGGAATTCCAACCTCATTGTTTTCAACATATCTAGAGTTTGCACTGATTTCAAAACAAAATTTTGACTTAAATATGGCAAATACCTGCAACAGATGAAACCCCTCTGCTTCACTAGCAGGCTCAATGTCCTGGCAGGACCCCTCAGCACAACTGGGACAACTGGGATCTAACTCTAATGAGCTCTATGAGCTGGGAAGAAAGGATGTGCTAAGGAAAGTGAGGAGACAAAGATCTTCTCCCTTCTTAGCAGTGGCTGAACTGCTCTGCAGGAAACATGCTGTATCACCTTCAGGTAAGCACAGACAGTATAACGAGAGTCAGTCTTAAAGACTGAAAGCTGTCTTTCGGTTCAGAGTTTTGGTGGTGAGTGGGAACAGAAGACCTATGACATTAGCACTGTGCCAGCCTAAATTTAAGGAAAACCCCACCACCATAACCAAACCACCACCCTAAATCCAACAGCAGGGTCTTACAGCATAATACTGGCACCCTGCTCTCCTCCTGAAAGCACAGGGTCCATCGGGATCGTTTTCTTCTTCTGCTTCTGACACAGGCGAGGGTACCTAGACCAGAAAGCAAATGTCATTCTCCCAACTGCCACATTCATATAATTTTACTTATTATACAAGTTTATATCTATGTAACACAGACTGCCACATTTATATTTTAAATGCAGCTTCTCAAGGAGTAACTTAGAAGAAAAACTCAACAGTTTATAAAGGGATCTATTTAACACAGCCACTGCCCAGAGGTGGACACGCCAGACTGGCCAAATTACAGGCAACTGAAAGCTCTGCTGTAAGTACACTGAGATTTTTGTGGCAGGGTGTTTGTTACCTGTGGGAACTCCTCTTCATCTGAGCTGTGGAAGTCGTACTGTTTGATGTCACTCTTGCTGAGCACAGGCAGGGGCTCAGCTGAGGGCTGAGGAGTCACTACACACTCCAGTTTAGGCTTCTTCAGGTACTTCTTCTTCTGACGGACAACATCGGACACCTCCTCCTTCAGGGAGGAGTGATGAGGATGCTGCGGGGGGGAAACAGAGTGTTCAAAATAAATTAGGCATGAGGAGAGGAAAGGTTAATTACTAAGACATGACTGCTGATCTCCCAAAGCAGACATCTGAGACCCATCATGCAAAATTTATTCAAAACATGAAAAAACAGAACCTAACCTCCGATTGTTTATTAATAAATATCTGTAAAGACAAACTGAAAGCTCTCAAGCCATAACACAATCTAAGAGGCTCCTCACTTTGCAGTATACTCGGTATACTGTAATTGGAATTCCTATTCCAATTCTTTTTCTGAAATCTCATTTTTCTACAGCACTTTCCATTTTCTGAACTGCTCAGATATGTTCAAAAGAAATCACCTAATTTGCTTCGTGTTTATAACTTCTGTGCAGATGTGATGGTATTTGGTTTGGCTGTTTAAGATGTTTCTAACACAAACTCTCTTGTGGCGAGCACCTCCAGCGATATTAAAGTGTTCACTTGAACACAAACGTTTATTAAACTTCAAAGCTTTCCTTTAAAAAAGATTATTCCACCGGGAGAACTTTGAAGGAGAAGCCAGTGCAAGTTTAAGTTTACCCCAAATTACCACTTACCAATAACTGACTGAAAGTAACTGCAGTAAAGGAGCTCAGCTCCAGAGCCGGAGGAGAAACACAAGGAATGGCAGAATTCCTGGAGAAGCAGCCGGGGTTTGTATGGAATTCCAGCACCACTAGGTGTCGCGGGTGCTAAATACAAACTTCCACAGGCCTTCAGCTCTCAGCCTACACCTCCAAGCACCTTGGAACTACTTATGGTTCACGTTATTGCCTCAAAAGCACATCTGAATTCCAACCTGGGTATATCCAATGGAATGATGAACTCGATAACAAGAGATTCACAGCAGGAAATAACCTCACCTTAACTTTACATTCTTGGACTTTGTGATGATTTCCATTGTGGAGAGACGACGGAGTTGTGCCCATCTCTTTTTCAGGTCTATTGAGCTTCACTTCATTGAGGATTTCACCTCCATAATCACCCAAATGGTACCTCAAAAAACAGGATTAAAACTATAATATTGCACCTCCACTGGGAAATGTTTAAAAGGCCAATAGTCTGCATAAACCCCTTTTATTTCAGCTTCTGAAGTTATATGTAAGTACATATTTAAGTGGTATACAAGTCTCCAGCCACGTGGGCAGAAGACACACCTCCACACAGAAATAAATTACAAGAGATGCTTTCAAAGCCATTTAATGAAATTTAAAACCTTAGTGTTATTTATATAACTTCTTACAGGTGTAATCTGCAATTTTACCTTTTCTCAACAACCTCTAACGTTAAATGCAACAGCTCCCGTTTTGTTTTCTCTCTTCTCTTAATCATCTCCAGAATGGTTATGGCTCTGCTGAACTCCCTCCTCAACTTCAACATCTTCTCATAAGAGGCTTCATCGTTCTTTCGGTTCTGTTGAGAGATCAAACACATTTTAAGTCAAGCCCAAAACCCACGAGGCTTAAACTGCACAAATAAAGTTACACAAATGCAAGTGAAGCTCAGGAGCACACTCCAAAGCAGCTTTTCCTAAAGCATATCCAACCTGCAAACAAAACCCAATTTCTCAGCTATCTTCCCCCCTGCTTTGTCTGCTCAGATTCCACATAAACCCAGTGGAAGTTTGGCAGAACAAGGAGTTCATGGCTCAGCTCCTAAAACACTTTTCCTGCCTTGATTCCGTGCAAAGTTAATGCAAAATGCTGAGTAACTGCAGATTTCCTGGTTCAAAATCACTTCACGCTACAAAAAAATGAAACCTGAACTATTCACTCCATGGCAAGTGGAAGGTTGTTTCCCCTTTTTTTCCCCAGAAAGGGAAGTTTGTAACCCAACAAGTCCCACAACTGCTACAGACACTGCTCTGAGTTTCAGCTCTCCAGAAAATGGACATCAACTACTCCCTGGACAGGGATCCAAAAATGATTCCCTATCCCTGCAGGATTCCAAGCCATAAATCCAAACCAAGTCACCTTTCTGGTCTGCATCTTCTCAGTCCTCCTCCTGAAGGCCACGTAGGGGTCGTTGTTGGTGGAGCCATCCCTCTTCTCCTGCTTGATCTGGGGGATGAGGGAAGGCCCCCGGCAGTTCTTCCTCTTCCTCACCCAGTAGTCATAGACAGCCTTGATCAGGTAGTCATCCTCATTTAGCAGCAATTTCGCCTCCTGAAGTGTCACAAGCTACAGGAGAACGTGGGAAAGGTGCAATTGGGATGGGGGCATAGGGAAAGCCACCACACACTCACACCTCTTGCACATTCTCTGAGTAAACTTCATTATTTCCTAGCACAAGAGTAAAAAAAATTCATGGACACTGAAGTACTTCAGCCACCAGCTGTTCTTCCTAAGTTACACAGTTCCCAAATTTTCTGAGCCAGCATCATCACATCTTCCCTACAATACTCCAGAACTTCATCCATCTTTCATGAAATCTTAAAACACTGTCTGAAACAACTACAAGCACAGGATATAAATAACTTAATACAGTTTGCAGATCATGATTTAGGAACCACTTTAATCTGACTATTTTTTCTTAAAAAAAAAAAAAAAGGTTTCTTGGTTAGCCATTATTAATGCATCATTCTTTGCAGTTTAATGTTGGTTCCCCTCCAAGATAATTTACTGTATAAAGAGTATACTCTGAAGTGAACTTATTTCTTAATTTTTCCCTCCCCCAAAATGTTTACTTGGTAATGGAAAAGGATCATGACCATCCCTGTTTATTACAGCCCAGAGACAAAGCTGTTCAGTTCTTGGGCAAGTTATTTCAGTAGGAGGCAGTTGTTCACAGGTGATTTAAAGCTAACTTCTATTTTTATGTTCAGCTTTTTATATGGAAATTAGACTCAAAATAAATGCAAACCCCATCACTGACTAACTAGTACATTAGTTTAATGTGCTCATATCATTAAACCCATTCATTAAAGAAAGTAGTATCTCTAGTATTAAGTAAGAAGTCAGGCAGCACTTCATCTTCCCCATAACTTGAAGAATATCAACTGAACAACTCAAATTTGCACTTTTGCAACATGTCAAACTAAAATCTCAGAATAAGCATAAAAATAAAGATATCCTAAGTCCAACCACTGCTATTATGTGTTAATTCCTGCCAGAATAGAATAAACCCACTGCAATCTACAGTAGAATTAGAAAAACACTGAACTGTTTTTGAAAGGCAGGAGAAAAATACTGCTTAAAAATAATTTCAGTTTTGTTTGTCCTTTGTTCCCATAACACATTTCTTAGGTATCTTCTAATCTATCCCCTAATTTTTTCCTTCACATCCCATTTTCTGAGCATAGAAAGAAATCTTTACCTGATTAAAGGTAAAGATTTACCTTGTTCGAGTTGCTCTAAGGTGTAAGAAAACGACATTTGGGCCTCTTGACACACAGCACTGAACTAAATCAGGTTGAGCAACTGAGGCAGAGCTGTGGAGAAATAACTCCACCCGTTTCTAATTTGCCTTTCAGAAACTGTTCCCTCAGCTGTAGATTTTGAGTAACATTTTGGGGTTTAAGACCCTTCTCCAGACACTGCTGTCCTGGAACCCCCTCAGGAGCTGACTCAGACACCGGTGCCCTTCTGGGCAGCAGGACCTGCCAGGGCCCAACCTCAACAAATGGCTCACTCTCTGTGCTTTTGAGTTTCTCATCTTCCAAGATCACCTGCAGCCAATGCCCACAGAAACCAGTGAAACAAAGAATTTGGATCTCATATGTTTACAGCCAGATCTATTCACGCCCTGATGAAAACCACAAGCTTCCTGCACACCGACACGGGTAGAACAAGTTGTAAGCTGTCCCCTCTAACACACTCTGGCCAGGAACTAAAATTTAAACACAACTCTCCCCAGCCAGCCCCCAAAAGCTCCCTCCCCACCTTGTTTTCTAAAATTACTAATACTGACAATACGACAGTAGGACAGCAATGTGATTGCTGTGCACCTGCAGACTCCCACACATTTATCCTGGGAGCAGAACACAAAACACCCACCCAGAACCCAAACAAAACCAACAAAAAACTCAGTGATTTCTTCCCACAATACCTGACTAGAACTGGCCTTTTCGAGTCTATCAACCATGATTTCAAACTGCAGTGGCTTGATTTCCATCTTCCTGTTCAGCCTGTTCAGTAGGGTTTCATCCTCGGAGTCCATATCGTAATCTGGCTGCTCATTGTCCAGATTAAAGGCTGAAAGAAAAAAAAAAAAAAGACACACACCAAGAATTGAGATGTTTGGGAAATAACACACTCTGGAGATACAGAAATGTGCATCAAAATTGACTGATAAAATTCCAGACTTGCACATCTCTGCCAGAACACACTTTTCTTTAGGCTAACAAGTTTCCCCATGTAACAGACAGTGCTTAGAAGCTGTCTCTGACTTCCAATATGAAGGGAATCCAAGGAGTTTCAGTTTAAGTGGCTTGAAGGGGTGACAGGAATAACCTTTAGTTTGAAAAATGACCAGAGGCAGAGAAATTTTAGTGTATCTTTGCAGAACAAAGGCAAAGATGCTTCTTAATGTTGTTATAATACAGCTCCTTTAGAATAAGATTATTAAAGGTGCAGATAATTTTCAATCAAATTCCAGACTTGAGAAAAGCACTTAAACTGAAGTTCCAATATCATTTCAGTTGCTCATTTTTAAGTTGTTCAACAAACCCAGAGCCTCAAAATATTTAACAGACTAAAGTCAGCTCTAAGATGTAGAGCCTGACTGCTCCTCCACTCCCCAAATATTGTTCCCAACTTTTCAGCAAAACTCATCTCTTTATTACAAGCTGTGCTAATGATTTTCCATACTGGACAAAATTCCTGGTCCTACTAAAAGCAGAAGGAAGTTCCCATTCATATAAACACAGCAGAAATTAAATTTTACAATAAATACAAACAAACTGCACACAACAGTAAGAATTCTTAATAGGAAACATTAACTGCACCTAATAAAACCTTGAGGAGGTGACAAACCAGCTACAACCCTCCCAATAATTCAATCAGCACCTTGCAGCATTGACAACATGGAATGTTTGTTGAAATATGTTCCATTCTTATTAGCCAAACAGCACTATCTTACCGTTATGCTTTGAACTCGCGGCTATACCAAAGTGCTGACTTCACAAAAGCCTCTGCTACTGAGCTGAACCTTAAAACAAAAGCCTGGAAGACCAGGAGCAAAAGAAAACCACTAAAAAACATCTTTAAAGCAAATTATAGCATTTTCTCTCCCAGGGTCAGGTGATAAGAAGAATATTCTTCCCACATCTCAGCCCAGCCCAAGACCACCCTCTCTGTAACACAATGCAATAAATGAGCTAAACCAGTATTTATCTGTTTGGTTGTGCATGAAACCTCAGCCAGATGCAGCTAAAAAGCAGGTCCTCACCATCTTCAGCTCAAACTGGTATCTCAGAGGAGATACTGCCCAACTGTACCAACTCTGACATCACCGGGTCAGAGTGTTCTCTGGTTTAACACACCCTGTAAACACACTATAAGACTTTATTTGAGAATAATTTAATAATAATGGGCTGTAACTATGAATTAAGTATAATTATTAATATTATTAATTCAATAATACAAGTTGCATGGCAAATTTATTTAAGACACGGTCACTGGGCACATGACCCACAGCTCTCCAACAATTACCTGGATATTAGACTTAAACTGCAGCTTAGAACATCAGATTCTGCCTCTCCAGTGGCAGGAACCAAAAACTCGGAGAGAAAACTGACCCAGATTTTTTTGTTAAATTGTTAGTTCTGTAAAACAGCACTAAAAACATCAGCAGGCAGGATCATGCACTTGAGAGAAGAGGGACTGTTATGGTACCTGGGTGACTGCCACACCGCCCTGCTCAGGGAGCTCAACAGCCAAAAAAGCACTGAAGTGCCTGCCAAAAATCAGTGCTGGGCTCAACAAAACCAGTTTTTATGGATCATCCTCAGCTCCTGGGAGCTCTGCTCCAGCCTCTGCTGTGGGGTCGTTTTTAAATGTGGACTGAGGACATGACTCCACTTGTTACTCACTGGAGTTTCTAAGCTCCTCAGAGCCCTCCCAGCTAAATCCAGCCTTGCCAGCTCACACTTCTCCTGGGGAATGATGGCTGGTACCAACTTCCACTCTCCTACAATTTGTAATTCCATGACCTCTTAGAACACAAACTGCCACTTTCACCACTAAAGAAACTGCAGCAGTTTCTGCGGCCCCAAAACCATCCCCAGAGCCTACAAAACTCCTACAGCCCTGATGTGCACTGGGAAATCACATCCAAACACCTCCGCTCGAGGGAAGCGGTCAGGATTTTAGAGACCTGATACTCCCATTATTTTAGGAGAGGTCTCCTGAAAGAAAGCAGGTATCTCTACTCCAATACAGGTGTTTTATTCTCAGAGATGATGTGAGGAAGCACAGAAACCCATTAAAGTCCAGAAAAGGCACTGCTTGTTTGCCCTCAGACAGATGATGTTGGTCTTACACAAGAAAAGATTTCAACCCATTACCTGTCAGTAGATAATCCAATAATCCTTTGTGTACAAAACGTTTCAAATGAATTTTTCTAAGCCAAGAGCATCAGTGAGCAGGAGGACCCCCATGGCAGAGAGGATGTGATGCTGCTCACCCATAAATTGTGAGCAGTGCCAGTAAACTTGCCCTCATTCCCACAATGGGAAAAGTCACTGAAAGGTCCTGAACCATCCACTTTCCTGAAGCACCTTCCTGAACAAAATCAGAGCAGGCTCAGGTGAGAGGCAGCCAGGAGACACTAAGACCAGCTCAAAGAATAGCTAAACTATTCCATCAACAAGCACCTTAAAAGACCAACCACGCCCAGGAACACATTATGAATGAGTGGTGGGAAGGTGAGATCTCCATCTCCAAGAGGGAAGGCAGGTTCCTGCACTGCCAGCACCTCCAGGGACACCATGTGCACCTCAGTTGGAAGCAGGAAGGTCCCTCCCTCTGCTTAGAATTTTGACAAATAATCAAGAGGACAAGATAAAAGGCATCCGACATGTACCTGCCAGGGTCACCACACATCAAATAAATCCTGTCTCATTTCCTTAAACAAAACCTCATCCTTACTGTGAGAACAGCAGCAGCCCTTGTCACACCCCCCACTTTTCCAGCCTTCCAGCAAAGCTTTCCCGTTGTCAGCAATGTTCTCTTGGTGTTTGTCACGGCCTGTAGTTATCAGTGTAATTCCCTTTCCAGGAGAGGGGTTTACAGGCAGGCTGCAGGTTAATGGCACTGAAGCGATGGCAGCAGTACTTGATCCCACCTGTTCCTGTGCAGACAGGATGGGCACAAAGTCTCAGCAGCCTCTGGAGGTGTAAGACCATCAGGAAATGCAAGGCTACCACCCCTCCCCTGGAGTTAATCAACCCCAAGCTGGTTTGTCACAGCTCTGGACACCCATGGAAGTGTCCTCCTTCCCTGGAGTTCATCTACCACTGCTCCTCAGAGCACACTTCCAATGACATCCTTAGTCATGTTTTCTTCTTTCCCCAAGCACTGAGGGACCTGTACCTGTTGCAGGAAAAGCCATTTTTCACTCTGGAGCTGCGACTGCTCGCTGACTTCAACAGCCATCGCAAGACTCGTGGTTTATGGCATCATCCATCACCCCCTTGTTCCTGCCTGTGCCATGGGAACAGCTGGAGCTGCCAGAACTGGTGAAGGACCAGCCCCTCTTCCTGGTGAGCTGCTACTGGTCAGTCCCACAACCAGTTTGCCACTTTAAAGACAATTCCTACAGTTTCCTACAAGGACAGAATTTCCTCTAGGAATGTCCAGGACATGCTGGTTTGCTGATTGTTGTTGCAAACCCAACCTCCCAGCTCACACCCTCTGCCCCTCCACAGCCACTCCTGACAGCAGCACCTGCCACAGGGACCTGCTTTTGTTTACTGGAGCTCCCTTAGGAACTGAGTTCGTACCAACTTACACAAATGCAATTTGGTTTTCAGTTAAGTTACACTGAATTGGGTTTAGCTCAACTAAATGCACTAATTTCATTTAGCTAACTAAATTAAGGCTGTGGTTCCACACTCATTTTTAAGCTGCCACAGGCACGAGTTGCCACTGAAAGAGGCAGTTTCCTTATTCCCTCCCCAGCAAACCACGTTCCTTCCACCCTGCCTGTGCCAACACCAGCAAGGACGCCTTGGAAACTGATAAATACAGAGGCTCACCTCACCAAAAAATGAAAGACAAGCTTTCTGCCACAAAGCTCACCTTTTTAAGGGTGATTGGAGTTCATCCCACACACCTTATCGAAGATTGTTTTACTGTTTCCACGAGTGACACTTATTTTCTTACACCTCCTTAGCTGTAATTCTAGCACAGTACAAGTGTTCTAACTTACCCTGAGTGTCAATAACTTACAACCCATCTCCATGTTACTGCAGTTACAAGCATTCTTGGAAAATCATGCTGGAATAATTAGAATAGTTCAAGGCTTCTACTTTACATTCAGCTCAACTGAGCTGAGCTACTGAGGCCAAGCAGGCTTAATCACAAATCACAGATTCTAGGCTCTACAAAGAAATTAATTTTTCTCTGCTTTGAACCATTGATCTAAATAAAAGAATGCAAAAAGTATTCAAATCTTGGGCTACCAGATGAACAGCAAAACATAACTTGCCAGAAATAACCACCAGTAGGGATGGATTAGAGTATGTGGCCTCTTGGCATTTGACATCAGTTTACATAATTTCCCTGGCCAAAGTAGGTATTGTGGCTTTTTGTGCTTTTAGCATTAAAGTAAAATTTCTAAGCAGTTTATGTAGCATAAAGCTGCCTTGTATCACACCTACTCCAGCCAGCATCTGCAGGAAAAATTATCTTGGAGCAGTATCTGATATTCATCTTGAGCTCAAATACCTCCTGTAATTCTGTCCAGAAAGGCTGTGAGTCTCAACAAGACAAAGAACATTTTGGTGTAATACATTTAACACTTTTAGACATGTTTATTAACAGTATTCACAGTGTTTCTGGCAGTGTGCAACAAGGAACAAAATAAACCACATTCCTCAATCAGCAGCTTCATTTCAGTTAATTCACCCTGCCTTTCTTGCAGGTTTGCTCCTTCTGTTAAGGAGAGAAATAATTAATTGCCTTTACCTCATTTCTCACATCACCACTGTGGTCTCTACTGTATCCCAGAGGGCCCCGAGTACATTATTTCCAAAAATCTCCTGTTTTGTAAATGCATGGAATAAATGGGACGCTTTGCCATGTTGGTGGGAAACGATGCAAGGATGCAATAACTGAATCCAAAGTTTTGCTACAAAGATAACTCCTGGGAGGAGTCCAAGGCACAAAACAACCCCCTGAACTACAGGCTGCAAAGCACAAACACGATTTGTGTGCCAAAGAATAACTGAACTATGAGACCGTGTAGCTTGTCAGCAAAACATCAACCAAAAAAGTGTTACATTAGTCCAGCGACCACAAGTTTACATTAATTAGATCTTTTACGACATAGCAAGACAAACTCATGCAGAATGATACTTCGTTTCAGCTGTAAAATAAGCTCAGAGTTCCCTGCTTAAAGGGAATTCACTTTTATCCAAACTCAGGGAAAAATAACTGTCCCCCACAGCCCAGAACAGATCCAAGCTACAGGGAACAGCTTCAACTCCAGAGCTGGCACAGCTGCCCTGACCTGCAGGAACTCTACGAGGAGCAGCAGAATGAAGGGTGATTTCATCATAAAAACTCTTCTGTTTTACTGGTCTCCATTTATATAGAAACTTTGGAGTTGACAGGAATTCCAGGCTCCAGCAAAACAACCTCTCTTCCACTCCCTGCATCAGTATAAGCACTTAGGAGGCAGCCAGGCTAGTCCAGCTACTCCTTCTCAGGATTAGGAAGGAAAACAACACAAGAAGAAAGGCTGGATCAACAATCCTGAAAGCCCAGCAGACAGGATAAGGCTGTACACGGGCATACAGTATCAGCACAGAGCCCAAAACAAACACAGCAGGAAAACTCTCACATTCACCTTAAATCCTTCCAGAACTTGAGAAGATACTGGAATTTAAATACATAAATCCCCCTTGGATTTGTCAGTCTTAATTTTACAGCAACTTTGTGCTCAGCCTGCCTCAAGGTTACTCAGGTTAAAACAGGGGGGACAGGCAGACACAACAAGCCCAATGTTTTGTAACTCACGCTGGATGTGAATGAACTGCTTTGGTTGTTTGAACTCTCCTTTGTACAGACGGTTGTAGTAGTTGACATTGCTCTCGGCCTCAGGGACTGGGATAACCATGCTCTCCTTCTTTTCTCTGAAGACTTGCTGTGCTGAGATAGCCCGTTGCAAATGATGTTCCTGCAAGAGGAAAACACGAGGGTTTGTTTATTTAGGTATCAGCACGGTGAAGTCCATACAAAGACAGTCATCCTTTCCTCCTACTGCATTCCTGGCGTTCTACAGGACACCCAGATAATGGAGTTGAGGCTTTGCTGGATTTTAGAGGACAGCAGCACTCCCCAAGACTTCATCATTTAGTGTTCCCTGGGGTTCCTGACTGATGGGAATCTGGAAGTGCAATGAGTGCAGGAGCAGAATGACACATGGATGAAGAGAACCCTTTGTTCAGACAACACCTTCCACCAGACCAGGAAAAAGGCAAACATTCCAATGACACAGCGGTAGAAAATAAGGGCTGCTAAAAGCCAAACCCACCCAAACCTCTCAGAAAGAAAACATATGCAAGGTCAGGCCTTTAAAGGATTATAAATTCAAAAGAATAGCAAATTTCATCATTCCTGTCTACCCAGCAATCCTTACTGGCCTGTTTTCTTTAGAAGTTCTCACAGAATCACATCTGAAAAGCAGGGACTCCCTGAACAGGTATCGCCTCATTTTATTCTTATGGGACAGAAATCACTAATTCCACAGAATCACCTGAAGTCAAATCGAGATCACAATAAATGTAGTGTTTCACAAAGATTTTTTTCACACATAATTTTATCAGTTAACTCAGTGAAACCCACTTAATGCTGCAAGTCAGGGCCAACCTGTAACTCCTCTCCTAAAAGGCTTTTCATGAATACTCATGTTAAAATTCAAACTATTACAAAAGCACCTCATGCCAAGACTCCAAATGGCTTCTGTGTGTCCAGTGAAGAGGAAGAGCGGAATTCCTCACAGGACAAGACCTTAAATCCACACAGCCCTTTGGAAAAGTTAAGCACCAAGTTTTCCACACGTGTAAATCAAATATAAAACCAAGCAAACTGCAGCATCCCAGCACATGAACTACTAGTGGAAGGAGGAGCCTGACAGGAGAATGAGACTTTCAGTGTTCTTCCCCAAAATTTGAGGGGAGGGAGGATGGCACAGCAGAACATCAACATGAAACAGCAGCTCAGCTCTATGCAACCTTCCCCTGCCTATTCCAGGGGCTGCAGGTTATGCTCTAGTCATTCCCACCCCTCTAAGTGCTGGGGAAAACAAACAAATAAACAAAAGGGGGAAAAGAGGGTTTGCTGGTCTACATCCTCCTCTGGGACAATTTAACACTCCGAGAGGCCAGGACTGACACCACACCTCAGTGCAGCCTGGCACCCACGGCAGCCTGGCACTCAGACGCTGCGCTACACACCTGGGAAATTCTCCCCAAACCAGGGTTTCTTCCCCTGTAATTCTACAGAATGGTATTTAAAAAAGAAGGGTAGTGAAGGAAAACAGATCTTTGAAAATATGCAAATGATATTTAATAAATCATCCCCTCTTAAATGTTAAGATTTGCAGAAATGCAAATAATGCAATTCCTGCAGAATTGGAACGTAACAATCGGAGAGAGGAAGAGCAGCTTTGGGAATCTCCTGAAGCAGATGAAGCAACACTAAATCAATCCATCAGGCTCCCAAGGGAATGCTGTTAGAATTAAGACAAGCATGCAATCCAAGAGCTGCTGTGATCTGCCGGAGTTACTACACACCGAGTAAATCTGTCACTCCACCATTACAATGTGCCTTGCAGAGCTCTGCAGTGCTGAGTAATTCAGCTCAGTAATGTTTGTTTCGTTACTGGGCTGCTTTCAGCTGATGTCCCCAGAGCTGCCTCCCAACAGTCAACACCACAGAGCTGCTGTTTTACATGTCCACGTCCTGAAAAACTCCAGTTCCCCCAGCAACCTGTTCCCATGATGTACTAACTCCACTTTGCCAGAAGTACCACGGGCAGTTCCCTCTCCTCAACAGCCAGAGCTTTCAGCCACTCTGGCAACCCACTAGCTGATTTAGGGTTTCCTCAATAACTCTGACAAGTTTTGGGACAGCAGAGTAACAGGGAAGAGCATTATAAAATAAGGTAAATAAGGTTTAGCTTCCAGAAGAAGCAGTGAAAGACAAAGAAACCAAAACTCAAAACACCTTTTGGCTCCAAAACCCAATGAGTAATTCAGATTTTCTCAGTTGTTGTAGCACTGCAGTAAGAACACAGAGAGCTCCCAAGGCAAATATGACAATAGGTGTTAGTACTGGCTTTACTATAAAAAGCTTTCAAGCATAACACAGCTTTCAAACAGAAATTCCAGCTTTCAACAGTGCTGCTGTCACTGCTCAGACACAGCCGCAGAAGAGACAGATAAACTATGTCAATTTTAAAATTTGGAGAAAAATCCTCAAATCTTTTTGCTGAACATGAAGGTAAAGAAAATATGTAACTCCTGAAACAATTCTGCTTAAACAAACTCTGAAGATTTCTATATGAAAGTCGGTCTACTTAAATGCCTTTATTAACATGACAAAGTGTTTTTTCAGACAGATCTATTCCCTGGTATACCAATACACCTTTTGGTCTAGTTTTCACCTTTTCTTATGGTTTTGAAATACAGACGATATTTTAAACTTGTACTTTGTCCTGCAGTACGACAGATCCAGAGGTCTCACACAAAATAAAGGAGCTTTAGAGGAACCAGTGCTGACAGCAAACAGAATGTGCTGCCATGGGGATAAAAAAGGAGCACCTGTCAAAGAGTTATTGCCCACTAATTCCTTGAAAAGCACATCCAGACCTTTCTCATTAGTATGACCAAAAAATCCCAAACAAGCACAGCTCAGACTGGACTGTTTCTTCAATAACAGCATTAGAAATATCTAAATGTTTAGTGTACGTAACGCTGCTGCTTTAGCATATTTATTTATTCAAGCAGAGTGTTCTCCATGGGAAAGCTCCGTCTCTCCCAACACTGTGGGCACAGGTCCCTCCCTGCCCTGACAGCAGATCCCTCAGTCCCAGCCTGTTTTCCTTGGGGCAGCCAGGCTGTCCTGCCAGCAGGAATCATTCCCTGTGGAGAGGCCCAGCAGAGCAGCTGCTCCCAGCAGGTTCACACCTCCACCTCCCAGCTCGAGCATCAGAGACCCGACAGACTCCCAACAGGGCTGGCAGGGAGGAATTACAGCTTCAGTCAGAACAGACTGGCAAGCACAGCTCTGAGCTGCTGCAATCCTTGCTTCCAGTTTTCTTCAGAGGGAAAACAACAACAACAACAAATCCTACAGCTCTGGTAACTAAAAATACTCAGCTTTTAGAACCAGGCATTTAGAACCAGGCTTAAAATCCAACTCAGAGTGAGGTACCTTCCCTGCCACGTCCTTTCATCCCTGACCACCACAGATTTCATGTTCTTCCTAAACTTTCTCTCTGGGAGTTTCTTCACTAAAACAAAAAGTTCAGCAACAGTAAAAAATCAACAGCTCCTAAATATAACTTTTGTTAAGCCTTAAGGGAAACAGTGATCAATACTGAATGTTATTTTTACCCATCAGAACTGTATTTACCAATATTACAGAATCCCAGATGGTCTGGGTTGGAAGGGAGCTCGAAGATCATCTCATTCCAAACCCCTGCCACGAGCAGGGATGACACCCACTAGAACTGCTTCCTTTTATTCCACTGCTATTCCAGAGCACTTGGATCCTAGGGACCAGTTTGGTTTTTCCTTAGCCTTTAAGTCCCCTGTTGCCACCCTAAAGTCCTCTCTTAGAAACAGAGTTCATGGTACTGTGCCAGTTTTTGGGATGAGCCTGGCTGGAGATGCCCATGGCTGACCATCCTCACACTGCAAAGCTGATCTGCCTTAATTATCCAACTCCAAAGAGCAATCCCATATTGGATACAGACCTCTAGAAGACAAACCTTTAGGATTAAATGGACCCATTCCCTTCTTCATTCCTTAAAACTACACCATACAAGGGGTGCTACAACTCCTTAGAAAGTTATTTCACCACCTTAACTTGGCTTTAACTCCATGCAAGTACAATGGAGAAGTGAATTTATCAACAGCTTTACCTACCCAAAATAAGGTATTTCTAGGCCAAGTCAGCCTTCCAACACACTTGCATCAAGACCAGAATCAAAGCAAAGAAAAATATACTAAAGAGTATTTGCTTAACATCGTATTCAAGTTAGGAAATACAAATCATCTGACATCTTTATATTTAATGCAGAGATTCAGAGACAAAAAGCGGAGTATTTTGGTTGGAAATGTGCAGACTCATCTTGCAAAGTTCTCAGCCACAGCGAGTAACACCTCCTGACAACACTTTCGGAGAGAAGTGTCAGGAAGCTCAAAAGCTAATTTGGTCAGAAGCCTCTCCCCCCTTGGAAGCCTCAGCCCCATCTATTCCCTCCCTGCACACACACGTTTTTTAATAAAAGATATTCAAGAGAAAAAGCGTCACCCCAAGCACCAGTTTTTGCTTTCTTCTGCAGTTAACCCTTCCAACCCTACACAATCCCACAGCCCCATTTTCCTTTCTTTCCCCTCCCTCTGCCCTGGGATGGGAAGCAGTCAATCGAAACGAGGACACACATGTAGATCAGGAAACCTCTGCTTCCTGTGGTCTGTGCACCATGAAAATTTCTACCCCTGGGGGCTGAAACACATTTCATTTGCAATTTATTTTGAAACACAAGTATTCCAGTGATCAGCAAAGCTGACAATCTATATTCTTCTACTGATCCAATGGAGAATTAATCCAGTCAGGAGTCAGAGCTGTCTCCGCTTGCACAGGGTGTCCCCTTAAAAGGCTGTATCAGTTATCAATTAATTCAGGGCACGGGGCAAACCATAAAAATCCATATATATTGACCTGCAACCAATGCACCCAAACCACTTCTAGGACAAACTCCTCTCAGGTTCCCTGAGGAGCTTCCAACACTCAGCGGAAGGAAGGTGAAGAAAATCCACAAGAAGCACAAGGTACACAAGTGGAAAGGGCTCATGGAACAACTTTTGGCCATATCAGGTTTTTCCACCATGATACCCCCCCCTTTAAAAAAAAACACCACAAACATAATCAGAAGAGCCACCTGCCACACGTCTGCCTTCCAGAGTGGTGAATTCTGACTACAGGCCAAAAGAATGGACTGAGGGGGGATGCTGTTACTGAGTCAGCGAGGGGAGCCAGGGAAAAGTGAATCAAATCGTACCACTCCATCCTAAAAATTCACACAAGTCCCTGGAATGGGTGAGATTTTTATTATTTAGCTACTCCAAAGTAATTTTATTTTTTCAGAAGTGAGTGAACTAATATGTCAGCGGGGGGGGGAGCAGGTGTCAACAAAACAAAACAACAAAGTAAAGGGGGAATGGTTTTAAACTGAAAGAGAAAAGGTTTATATTAGATATTGGGAAGGAATTCTTCCCTTGGAGGCCCTGGCACAGGTTGCCCAGAGAAGCTGTGGCTGCCCCTGGATCCCTGGAAGTGTCCAAGGCCAGGCTGGAGCAACCCGGGCTAGTGGAAGGTGTCCCTGCCCATGGCAGGGGGTGGCACTGGATGGGCTTTAAGGACCCTTCCAACCCAAACCATTCCACGATTCAATGACTTTTCCACCACCTTCTTCCCTTTCCCAACTAATAAACAACGGTCACTTCCCAAAGCAGTGCCAGTGCAATTGGGAAACCAAAGCCCAGCCGTTCCAGGCCTACTTTACATACAAATGACCTGATTACAGACCCATCACCTCAGAGTTATCTCGGTGTCTGAGCTCAAACAGCCCCGGATGACACCTGGTGTCCAGATAAGACAGGTCTGCATAGGAGATGTGTATCTAAATGAGGAAAAATCCCACTCGGACCCAAACAATTCCCAGGAATGCCCTCCTTTCCCCTCTGGCAGTCGGCCTAAAGTCATTTAAGCACTTAAAAGTAATCCGGGAAATAAGAGTGGAAATGAGAGGCACTGGTGAAGGTTCAGGGGCAGGGAGATGAGCACAGATCACAACCTTTAGTCACCCCTGTAGCACCAAACCAAAACCAAGTCCTCTACAGAACTTTAATTCAGAAAAAGGGAACAATGCCATTTCAATCACCCCGAGAAACAACTGTGAGACATCCCTGAATGGGACAGCAGTACTGTATGAGAACATGAGCAATCTCCGAGCCCTATAAATAATGATCTTTCACTACTGATGAACATATTGAAACAAAACTGTTGCTGTCTATGAAACGTCAAAACCCCACACCAACCAGAACACCGTATTTTAAAGCTAAATTTAATTACACAAGTTCCCAGTCGACAAAACCATGAATATAAACTAATTATTAAAAATACATTTGCTCTTGTAACAATGAATTAAATTGAATTATTAAAAATTCCTTTTGGAAAAGCTGGTAGTTTGTGAGTAGTACATGTTTACTGAGAAGTGGGACCTGGCTTTCCCCTGTATTAAATACAATATTAAATACAGACTCTGAATTCAGTTTATTCCTGGCTCCACACATCCAAACCTCCATGTGACCATGAGTCACAAAACTCCTTGGAGACAAGGGAGGAAGAGTCACCAGGAGGGAAAACTGGAAATTCTCCAGCAGGAGCTGTGACAGGTGATTAGGGCACCTCTCCTCTGTGCATTTAACCTCGGATTACATGGAACATTTTCCTTCCAGGAGTAGCATACAAAGTTCTTATTATTTAAGGCACACACACCAACAGCAGGGAATTTGTATTTTAGAGTTTTTAAACAAATGGTGTTTCATCACCTAAGTGATGAAACCTGGAGTGCTGAAGATCTGAAAAATCACACAGAAATCCACTATATTATAATTTTAAAAAACTCCCTAGATTGGTTCTAAAGTTTGAACAATTTAGGAAAAGGTTGCAAAAATTAAAACCAAGAACAGGTACAGAAATTAAAATTATTTAAAATTAACTACAAAATTCCATTTTTAAACACCTTTAACTGAAAAAAACCCCAACATATATATTATTACTTTCTCAACCAGTGTCTCTCTCCCTTATCCAGTCACCGGATCCCAGCGAAACTCGCAGTGTTTCATTTATATCCAAGCCTGGCACAGGGAATCAGACATCACCAGGAAGCTTCAAAGCAGGCAGAGCTTTTGTTATGCGACTCCCACCGGTCAAAGACACACAAAGTGTGAGATGCAGTCAGAAAAGCGGGCACAAAGCTGAGAAAAACAAATTGGAAATTCCCATGTAAACACAGCCAGGGAGAAGGGGGAGGAAGCGCTTCTGCTGGTAGTGCATGAAACTGCTTGGTGTGTCCCAGGGGACAGGGATGAGACAGGAGGTTACTGACACGGAAAACTGAGGGAAAAATGGCATCTAATGAACTGGGAACAGCCTCCCAAGTCGATCTTCACTCGCAGATGACAAAAACACCTCACGGAGAACAATCCTGCCAAAGTGGGCACTGGGAGTGCTGAGCATCCGAACTTGAGAGCAGAGGAAAAGTCTGTGGGACAAAAGCAGCCCATCTGTGTCCTCACATCCTCGGGGGAATGGCATGTTCCTGTGCCAAGTCACTTCACCACAGGATACAACTCTGGGATCAGCTCACCCACTCCCCTCCACTCCGAAGCGTGCATTAAAAATAATAACTGACCTCATGAAAGCCGAAGTTCTTACTCTGTGCAGTTTCTAGTTGTCTTATCCCTGAAGAAACAATTATTTTTAAAAAAAACAGTGACCATCAGGTGTGGTGATCTCTCCTTTTACCTTAGAGGATTAGGCTTTTATGGGTGTAAATGTATTAATCACAATCAGAATTGCACCAAAGTCAGTTAGGGAGAATCAGAACACAGATTTAATTTTTTTTCTGCTTCCTTATATTTACAGCATTTCTTTTATGAACATGGACAGTATTTTAACCAAGCACCTTCAGTGAAATAATAACTACATAGTGATTATTTATATATTATTTATATAAACAAGTAGGAATTTGCAAACTGGATTAAACATCACATTTTTTAAGTAGTATATTCCCAAATACTTTATGTTGTTGAACTTGTCGCCTAAAAGGCTATGGAGAAAAAATTAAAATTAAATACAAAATTATGGCACTGTACACTGATGTTACTTTTAGTTTCATAACATTACTTTCTCTTCTTCTTACACCTTTTCACACTCTGGTCCAGTTCTTCTCCACTTGTTTCAGAAATTTCAGTCCTACAGTTGATTTCACCACCAATGGCTTTTAGGACACCCAAGGTTTATGTAAATATTAAACGTGTTATTTGTCTTTTTCAAAGCTGCACTGTTAGAACGATAAATATGCTAAGGCACGTAACTGTTCACAAGTATAAACTAGGTCCATTAGCCTTGCTGGCAATATAAATTACAAATAACCTTTTGAACGTCCAGCACCGGCCAAAATTATCTTTCTTAGGAAAAACAATTAAAAACAGAGGTTACTGTAAGCAGGTTTAACGTCTGTTGATGTGAATTACTCAAACATTTCACCTGATTTCAGCCAAAACAGAAACTGTGCCCGTTTCTGCTGCTCAGTTTTGCCAAGCAGGAGCAAGATAAACTCTGGCACCGTGTTTAAATCTAAGGTAACCCGAGATACTTCTTTAAATTGAAGGAAAAGGAACAACTGCTCCCTACACTTGAGATGTCCCAGAGCTGAGCCACACAAGGCAGAGAGGCAGATTCCAAGGTGCTCTCTCTCCTAAGCTTTTGTCGTGGAATGACACCTCAACCCAGGAAACCTACCTACAAGGGAAAGTTCCTGCATAATGACTCGAGGTGTGACTCAATTAACCCCGGGCACACCCCACTGCGCTCCTCCAGGGACTCCGAGGAGTCGGGACAGATCTCCCAGCCCGTGCTGGCTGACCCCAGCAGCCTCTGGCCCGCAGCAAAAATGCACCTTTATCTAAATTGGGACTGTGGTGTTAAGATAGGGCTGAACCCATCTAACCTCAGGATGACACCAAACCTTTCTAACCATTCCCACACGCTCCAGGTGAAAGCACAGGATGATCCACTGTCCCACTACGGGCTTTCACCCCCCACTTCACGGATCAGCCCCCAAAAGCAGAAGATCCCTGCTGCTGCAGGGCAGGGATGGCTCAGCTGCATCTCAAAAGCACCTCGGA
The DNA here is from genome assembly GCA_013396775.1 of Cephalopterus ornatus. NCBI lineage: Eukaryota > Metazoa > Chordata > Aves > Passeriformes > Cotingidae > Cephalopterus > Cephalopterus ornatus. The sequence goes on from VZRE01004824.1 coordinate 120,519, forward strand.
GATCAGTGACATTTGTCCCGGGCTAAGCCGCTGCTCCGGAGCAGTTGTTGCAGGTTTGCTGATAGGTGTTAATGCGATAAGCCCTAATGAACTGCTCGGGAGATGCGAGACTTAAGAGCAAATCTTTGTACTCTTTAACTTCAGCCACAACAAATTAAAGCCAAAGCTCCTCAGTTTAACAGCTCCCCGGTGCTGAGCTGCTCGGTGTTAATCCCGATACACCGTTATCCAAAAGGATGTTAAAGTACCAGCCACGGACTGCAAGGAAGTTTGGGTTTGCCACAGAAACATGCTGCCGTGAAAGCACCGCGGATCAGAGCTGAAAACTGAAATAATCTGTCGAAATGTGCACTTGAGGAGGACCATCACTGCACAGCACAAAGGGTCTCAAAGGGAGAGAGGAAAATACAGGACCTGAAGGCAGGGAACGAGATCTCAAATTAAAACTGAAGCTCAGAATTCCGTGAGCAGAGATCACAACCCTCTCCCTGCTGCCAAATGTACTCCAGTAATCCCAGCAGCCTCCAAACACACCCAAAGTGAGTAAATAAATGCAGGTGCTGAAACCAAACTGAGAAATAACTTTACCTGGGAACTGCATTTCCCCGAGACATAAGCCAGTTGATTCTAATAAAAAACCCAAAATATTCCTTTCCTAGGCAAAGTCTGCCATCTGGATTTCACCTAGTTTTGCAGGAAAATAAATCTTCTGAGTTTCCTATTCAGATTTCCATGAAGTCTTTCTGAGGGACTTCTATTTTACAGAACATTTGCATGGTTTGAAGCAGAGTTATCCTCTGCTGACCTTCTGTTTGACACTCTGGTGTCCGGGCTGCTTCTTTGTTCTTGTTTGTAAGGAACTGCGAGGGTTCAACCACAGGCTACAAATGCACAGCCCCACACACAAACAGCCCCTTAAGAGCAGGTTCTGTCCACGTGGGGAGTCATTTAGGTATATTTATGTTTTTAAACCCAAATCCAAGTGCATCAGACGGTACCAGGTCAGTAGATCTGATCAGCAGCTTCGGTAAGTCCCCACACATCTGATAGCTCCCACCTTGGAGATACTCTGGACACAGCTTCGGGCAACAGGCTCTTGGTGGCCCTGCCTGGGGTGGGGGTGGCCAAGGTGACCTCCAGGGTCCCTTCCAACCTCACCCTTCCTGTGTGACCTTGTAATACTTGACTACATTTATTTAAGTGCCTTCCTGAAAGTCGTGGCTGTTGACAACACAACAAACCACAGAACTTCATCTCTCTCTCCAAGTGAAAACTATTCGGTCTTATAAACAGAAATCACAAAAAATATATGTTTGAGCATAAAAGTACATTCAAAAAAAAAGGTGAATGTAGGAGTAGGTCATAATAGCCTTTTTTAAATATCAAATAAGTCTTAAAATTATATTAATGATCTTGTGTGTGCACATATTTCAAAGTCCTCCTGACTGACTTCTCCTCGTTCACTGTACAAAAAGCAAATATTCATTATGGATAGTTTTGTTTATACAGTTTAACAAACAAGACAACTATGACTTGTGTAAAGCTAAAAGCTCCCTGCTTTGACAGGACAATGAATATGCTGCTTCAGGAGCATCACCAGCTCCAGGAAGCCTCAAAGCCAAAGGATGAACGTTTTATGTTTCCAGTGTTGCAGCAGAAACAGAACGAACCAGGGAGTGGAGAGGGAACAAACTGAAGGGAAACCAAGAAAAAAAATGCAAGTTAACTGATTGCAGTCTGTCAAAATAATCAGAATTGAATGTCATATTTAATGGTCCAGAGACAGATCATCCCGAGGTGATCACTAAGAAAGTCCCTTCTCACTGGAACTGTCAAAATTTTCAGAGCATCAAATCACGTATTTAACTTGCCATTGGGGCACTTTTCCCCTCTAACCTAATGGCAAAGTGTAAATGAATGGATGCTCAAACACGGACTGGGAGGAAGGTTCCAACAGCTCTGCCCAGGCAATCCCGGGATCATCAATTCCCACCACGCTTTCAGCTTCTCACAACTCGTGAAAATTCATTTCCCAGCGCCTTCAGCCTGGATTTGCCTCATTACTAAACATGATTTTTTTTTCCCCCCACAATGTGCAACTCAGCAATCTCCAGTAATATGTATTCAAATAAAAAACACCACGATGTGATAAGAAACAAAACCAGGGCTTATCTATTCTGCAGCTTCCCCCCCTTCTCACCAAAACAATTTATTAGCAATAGGATACACAACTCTTACTCATCAGAAAAACCGAACCCCAAATGTTCCTGCTCAGTGTCTGAAGCTCACAAAAGGACATTTTCCTGCTTCTGTTTAACAGTGATCACCTGAGTTTAAAAACAAACCCACGCAATTTTCTTCCCCGGCTTTAATTTGGAGTAAATTATAAACACTGGTAATATAAACATGCTACAGAAGAGAAACCTAATTCTTTCACAGCTGGAATCTCCAAGTGAGAGAAATGAGCTGCTCATTTGTGAAATGCTGCAAGTGGATACAAATCTCTCAGATGCTTATACAGAAATAGTTCCAGAACAGTCATCAAGAATAAATGCATCAAAACCTGCATTTCTGTATAGGAAAAAAGATCAACCACAAACTAATTAAATCACATGTCTGTCCTAGTGAAACTTGGTTGTAAAGAACAGAGACACGTCGCTCTGAACCATTTTAAATCCTGCAAATGTGTAAATAATCACTATTTCCAATGGAATAGAGCCCAGGAGGTGCTGTGTGGCCCCATGACACACCGTGCTGCAAGACCTCTGTGACTCCACCCAACATGCGTAAAACAGCAGCTACCCTGAGGGTTCAAACACCTTTCACAGCAAAAACCTGAGCTAGAAAAAGGCCTTGAGACACTCGAGTAACTGAGATGTCAGAAATGAGGATGCTGAGACCCCTCCCCCGAAAAGTCCTTTCAAAATACATCAAACGGATCAGAGCAGTATTTGCTGTGAATTAAAGCTGTTTAGGTATTTCTCCAATATTTAATTTACTGTCATCTACAATAGCCTTACCTAGAAGGGCTGTACATATCACTCCCCCAAAAAACTACATTAAACATAAAACTCTAACACTCGAAGGAGGGCAACCCCATAAATGAAACCATCACTCCACGGCAATAATCTAAATAGTAGAACTTATAATATAGAATTTACAATCTTGCCTGGCTGATGCATCAAGGACTATGCTTATAGATGGCTTCCATCATTTCATTTTAGGACTATTACATAATATATCAAATAGAGCCACATGTCAGTGCAGAGGAAACAAACCTCACTCTCACAGAAAAGCAACTGTTTAGGACAACGCTTCTTCAGTTTTACTGAAGTCTAAATCTAATCTCCTCAGTCATTTAAGCAGCCCACGAGCAGCTGGTTTGCCTGAACTCTCACAGCGATTTTCCATTAACAGGTTTAAAAGAAAACATGATTCATCAAAATAACAATAATACTTAAAAATTAATGCAGATATTAAGTGCAAACACAGCACTGCAAGGTAGACCTTCAAGACTTAGAAAACTAAATTGGTCTCCAATATTGTTTCATTAGTACCACAGTGTTGTTCCTTTTAACTCCAGTCCCAGATGCTAGCAGTTACTCTTCAGGAATTACTACAAGCTTTGATCACAGCGTATTAGCCACAATAAACAGCAAAAGAAAATACAACTCCACGATGATAAGACAGAGATTCCTTTCAGTTTCACCAGTCAGGTGAGTAAAACCAAGGAGGAAAGCACGGAGCCTCCTCTGACAGCTGTAACCTCGGAAAAGCCAATCCACAGGCGCAGAGGTTTGGCTGAGGCGGAGACACGGATTCATTGAGGAAATTCGGGAGGGTGCCTTTACTATCGGCTCTGCCTGCAAGTACAGACACATCGGGCGGCAGCCTCCGAGCTTATACAACCCCGAGGAGCACCAAACAAACCTCGTTCGGACAGAAAAGATGCTTAGAGACCCAGTACGTTCGGAGGGCACCGGAAAGCAAGCAAGCGTTTTCAAAGCTGTCCTACCGCTCACCAAAAACCCCGGAAACTCACGTTTACTTTTAACTGGACAAAAGCTTTTCCCTCCCTTGACGCTACGAGAAGAACACACATCTCGTATCGAACCCGAACACGCGCCGGTTGACTTAGAAATAACACTTAGAGGTCCAGCACTTCACGCGACGCCTCTGACAGGCGACGCACAACAAGCGGCACAAAAACATCGGTGTTAAATAACTCCGGGGGCGGCTACAAGTACGGAGGCACTGCCCCACGCAGGGGGCCAGAAGCTGCCGTGTCCCCCAGCCCCAGGCGTGCGGTGTGTGTGTGTGCAGCGGGCCGCCCCTGTTCCCCTCCGTCCCCTGACCAGTCTCAGTGCGCGTCCCAAAGCGCGGGGACTGACAGCCCACCGCGGCGCTCGGCACGGCCGCCGGGCTCGCCGGGAGGACCGGGACACGTCCCGCTGTCGCTCCCCGCGCCCTGCCGCGGCAGAGCACGCGGCTCCCCGCAGTT
>VZRE01004825.1:0-52822 GCA_013396775.1 Cephalopterus ornatus
GAGGAGAGGCTGCAAACTGTAAGATTCGAACATTCAGTGGAAAAGCCGGATCCAAACCATTACGCTATGACAAATGATCAGACAAAGGATCGTAATCAGAACTATTTGCTACACAGTGCAAAAGCTAAAACTACTATTAGTGTATAGTATAGTGCACTATATTAAAGTAATTATATTAAAGCTAGCAAAATAAGAAATAATTAAGTAGAGGTTTAATGTAACTCACCATAACAACTCCCGTGGGTAGATCTCTTTCACTTAACCTCGAGGAGTATCGTTGAAAGAGTGTCCCACTTCAAAGGAGAATCTCCATACACTTCAAGAAGAGTATGTTACAAGAATCTAACCATATGAAAGTGGATTGGATTTTTATGGTATAAAAAGATTGATTGTCAGTCACATGGCTCCAGGTTACTTTAGCAGCTTATCTGCCGAATCTTTGCTTTGCTACCAGAATGTTGATTTGGGGTTGATGAACCAGACTGGTTTGAGCATGACCTGGTGCCCCTCTCAGCTCACCACTGATATAGCTTGCAAAATAGGACATTGTTTGACCACATGACAAGGGCAGAGTACGCTACAATATGTAATTATATCTTGTTTAAGCATGAGGGATGACAGGCAGTGTAATTACAACATCATCATGATCACCAGCTTCGTTTTCCTCTCCTTTATTTCTTTTCATTATTACTACTTAAAGCTTCACTCCTTTTTTTTTTTTAAATTTAAATTTAAATTTATTTAAAGTACACTCTTTAAATGTTGGGACCTTCTCAACAGAACTGTTAAAAATAGTACTCACTTTGTATTCCTTATGTGTTTTACTTGAATATAGAAGGCCAGTACATAGGTTTTCTTTCTCTTTAAGTAATACCTAACAGGAAATCTTGTATGATAGTTTAATTTAACTTCTTCATTTAAAATGTAGGAAAAAAACCAACAAAGCAAAAACTCTTCTAATATAATAATAAAATATATTTTATATTTTCAAGAAAATCAGAAGTTTATTAGATCTCCTTCTTTATCTTTACTTCTTATGAACATTTTTCCAAATTTGTGAAACATATTTCCTTTTAACTACCTTGATTCATGCCTTTTTGGTCACTGTTGAATATAGGTACATGATGAACTGATTTTTTTTTCCCCCTAAATTTTGCTTGATCTCACATAACAGTATTATGAGATTGAAACTAAAGAGAAATACTGGTGCAATATAATTTTTCCCACTGTAAATGGGCCAAGGTCCTAGTAGGTGCCCTCATTCCTGAATCGAAATTATCAAGTCCCACCCACATCATGAATTCTGATGATCTGAGGTGTTATATTCACTAACAGTGAATTTACAAATATTAAAAAATGTGACCAAGTGGACATCCTAAACCCAGTTTTGATCCACAGGAACCCAAGTGAAGCTTTGTGTCTTAGTACTCAGTAACTACCCAAGCAGGTTTCCTATGAGGTTTCTGTGTACCATTGCCTTTGATGGCCTCTAATACATTGCAGTAAAGAGAACTCCTGAACTGTACTATAAGGGGAAAAAATTTAGAAAAGAATCATTGTGTCTTTGGAGTATCACAGATTTCACAGAATATTCTGAGTTGGAAGGTACCCACAAGGAACATCCAGTCCAGCTCTTAAGTGAATGGACCATACAGAGATCAAACCCACAACCTTGGTGTTATTAGCACCATCCCCTAATCAACTGAGCTAAGTCCTCACTGAGAGAGGAGAAGTAGATGTTAAATATATATGTATATAATTCACACATCAAACTATAAAGAAAGCATAATTTCCATTACTCTTTACTGAACAGGTGATATCCAGTTCTGCTGAGTTCTTTGTTATGGTTATATTTCAAACTTCAGCTCAACACCCACTAAGATCCAAACTGTGTGTATGGCCTGGGAGATGGGTAGAGTTTCCCAGTTTGCTGGAATGTTGTTTGCTTACAAGTAAGTTCAGCCAACATCATGTCTACTCTCTTTATATATGTTGACATAAATCATATCTCTATACAATCATGTCACTGTTGTCACAAAGGCAGGAGAAGAGGAATTTGCCTTCAATCTTTTACACAGAGAGTAAGAAATTATTTGAATTCTCTTATTGCGTCTTGGTTTGGTTGCTGGTTTTTTTATTCTTTTCCTCAGCAGCCTTTTGTGATTACTTCATATTTTTGTTTTTTTTTTTTCATAATCACTAAAGCTAGAGAAAAAAGCTATTTTTTCATAATCACTAAAGTTGTTTGTGTTAAGAAAGAATTTAGACACAAATGAACAGAACACCCTCCAAAAGAGGAGTTACTAGCCCAGTGTGATCTAATTTAATCTGAATTTTGACTTATTTGTGCTGATGTCTCCTAGCAAATCTGGCGCAAATTATGTTAATTAAAACATCTTAAGGTTAATCTGAACATAGACTTTTTCACTGTCACTTGCTATCATTCTTCTACACTGATCTATTCATATCTTAAGGACTTCAATAGCATCTGATATTTTCACTCAAAATCTTAAGACAGAAGAAAACAATTCTTTGGTTTATGATCAGGGAACAATTTGAACCTAGAATCATTGCAGGTATTCTTAAATGGAAGAAACGAAAAGTCAGTCCACGCAGAATGACACTAAAAGAATGAAGTGAAATTCAGTATGTCAAATGTTTATTGTGAAAAAAACACATATGCTTTTCACATAGTGAAAACAACATAGTATCCAAATCACATTTGAAGTTAGAATACCTGCAGTATCCCTATTGAGGAGAACATATTGAGATTTGTTTTATAGAAGCCCATCAAGGAAAAAAAAAAATTGAATTGTGCAAAAGAAGGTAGTTTGGAAAGAAGTATTCTGTCCTCCAGATGTTATTTCAATAAATAAATAAAATACCTATATAAAAGCTTATACCATCAAGTAAGATGCTACTTTGAATAATGCAGTCATGGGAAATTTCCTGGAATTGCCACATTAAGCAAAATAGTACACTTGCTTCCATTGTTCAGGACTATAGTTGATTTTGGGCTTTGGTGACCCTGGAGAACATAGCTGCCAGGCTTGCAGAGTGATGTCTGCCTTGAAAGAGGAATGGAGACCAAGGCACCAGATCAGGGACTACATCATTTGGGGTCTTCTCCTTCCCCACTGAAGCTGTATATGATAAATTTATAAACACTTATGTAATCAATTGTGTCATCTCTCTCCCCAGCTTTGTGATCACCATTTTTATGAAGCATGAATTCTCAACAGAAATAAGTAAAAATCTTAACAGCAACTGCTAGTTTTTGTGATATTTGTGGGGCTCTCTGAACAGTGTGACTGAATGCAATCCCAGTGCTCTCCTTAGAATGCACTGATGGGAAGAAATATATGGCTGAAACCTCTGAAGGAAGCATTTGCCTCGCACCTACTGATGATATCTTGTAGTGACAATTTTTTTTTTTCTTGGGAGGTTGGGATGTTCCTGGACATTTATTTGGTACCTATGACCTCTGACGGACAGATTTTTGCATTATATCCAAAGTAATTTCATTCATATGGAGCAAGATGAGTTTTGCTGAATGTTATTCTTCAACATCGTGATTTTTCATTACATATTTTGTCAAGTTTCATTAAAGATATTCAAGATTTCTTCTCAATAACCAGCTTTCAGATCTGACCAAACTGTTCATCAAGGTAAGTTATTCAATTAGCTCTGATATTATTTGCATTTGGGGTGTCTAGCCTAGGCTGATCTTTCACTATTACAACCCAAAAAACCTCAAATATTTTTAAACACTGTTCTGCCTAAATTAACTTTTTTGGGAAACTTTTACTCAATGTGTTTTCAACATTTTTAAATTAAGTCTCAAAGATTTGCAACAGAATATTTTTATTAGGAATATATCTTTTGTCTTGTCCTCCTGAGAACATGCAGCTTCAAAGGACAAAGAGATTGGGCAGAATCTTTAAAAGTCACTTCCAATCCCAACTATTCTCTGAATTTTCTGCAACTTTTCTGCAATTGCATTTCTACAGTGCTCTGGGCTTGGACCTACAACCAGGTTACTGAACTGAAGGCAGATAACTTTTCTACCTTCCATTGATTCATTTGCCAGTGCACAACCAATACAAGATGAAAGGATGATCAATTTGAATGGAGTCAAAAGAATAACCAGAGGATAAGCACATTGCAACAGTATTGGAGGCAAAAGGAGAAGGGAGATTACAGGCAGGATGCTGGGACACACTGTCAGGGAGGGAAAACTGGAAGCTGGTCTGGGTCCATCTGCATTTTAAAACTAAAACTCTAAGGCTGATCATAATCTTTAAAATATTCTGAAAACTATTTCAATATTAATACAGTAAATTAGTTTCCTTTTATGTATCAAATTCTCAATTCTTCTTACAACAAAGGATATTCTCTTATAGATTTAGCAATCTTGAAGTTTGCTTGCTCTTTTACAGTCCCCCGTTTATGAATTCTTTTCTCAATTAAGGGACAAATTATTTCTTTGTGGACATAATTTATGCCATGTTAATGTGAGTGACTAATGAAAGTGGGTTAAATCACCTTTGGATGTTTCTCTCTCTTTTTTCTTTAAAAGGAGGTTAAATTCCATACTAAGAAAACACGTCTAACACATTGATGGCTAAATGAAATTAATTCCATTCCTATTGCTGTTATACTGCGCAGATCTGCTGAGTTTTGTGGATGTGATGAGATCTGGACTACAGAAAACAAGTTGATGCCAAAATCTCCTTTTGGGATATAGCATAGTAACATCCCTCCCTTTCTGGCTGACCTAGGTGGCAAGTTTTCCATGCTGCTCTATTAAGTGATCAGACCAAAAGTCCCTGACATCATGGCAAAACAAAGCAATGTGGAGGCTCAAAATCAGTAAGCAGGCACTCCCCTTCTATGTAGATGTAGTCACAGAGGCAAATGAAATCATGCTGCTTTACAGCTTTCTTAGGATGCTGATATTGCTTTCCATGCTCTGTTTATGTGTTGCTCCCTCTCTCCCATGGTAAATACATTCAGTGCAATAATGTTCAGATTTAACAGAAGATACCTAGGAGTTTAGGAAAAAATTTAGATCCCATCCAGAGATATGCGTGGCTAGTAAACATTATCTGTCAGTAATTTTTACTCTTTTTTTTCCTTATGTTCAAAGCTGTGATACCTCTGTAATGGATGCACTTGGTAGGAACAATCCTTTATAATACTCTGAAAGCAGACATAAATAAAATAACCAAAACCACATCCATTATTAATAATTGATGTTCATTCATCATTGGCAAGCACTGATTATAGGCTTAAATGGAAGTTCTTTGCAATATTGATTTGGATGCTTTTGACTAGAAAATGAAAGCTAAATGCACTTAATGGAAGTTGGTCACATTTCTTTAGAGTTAAGCAGTTATTAAGTTTCAGGGATTCCCTATACCCTACTTTTGTGGGGTAGACTGTATGTCCTTGAGGAAATGTCAAAAATGTGTTAAACATTGCAAACAGGCTAGGATAAAAAATAATCACAAAAATTTCTAACAGGTTCTGAAATTCTTTTTGTTGTATGTTGGGAAGGACAATTTACCGGAGGGTTAGTTTTTCAAAAAGAAAAAAAAAAAGGAAAGGACATGAAAGGATCAAAGGAATGGAGGAACATTAGTCGCTACTTAGTAGGAAAGGTATTGTGCCAACTCACTTTTGCTCTTTATTCTGCTGCTTTATGCCAGTGTCACAGCAGTTCTGAACCCTTGGCTGAAAAATGCAGAGTTGCAAATGAATGTAAAGACAGGGAAAACACATAGCTGGATGAAGCACTTAAGTGATTCTTACTACATTACTGGAGAGCAGCGTGTGATTGGAAATGAATTGCAGGTTTTAGAGATGATTCCATTTCCATCAAATGTCTGAAATAGAAGTACAAATTTCCGTTGCCATTGAGCAGTTCTTCAAGAAGTTTCTTTTTTTTTTGGTGCTAGTTTCAATAGTACCACTGAGCTTTCTTTAAGAATGACCTGGACTTCTACCTCTAAACTAACATTGAAAAATGTCAATGAGATCTCAGTGTTGACTAATCTTTAGTATTGATTTGAAACTTGTTAATAGCAAAATTACTATTGCTGAATGTAATTTGACTTGATGGTTTATTTGTAACAGAATTCCTCTTTAGAAGGTATCTAAGAAGCTTGGAATAACATACACACAAATATTTGAATTATTAAAATAATAAGTGAAACCAACTGAAGAGCTTTTGCAGTCATAATTAATCATTAAATCCTTCCTTATTCAATCAAATGAGGTTTTCAGAAGGAATTTTGGCTGAAAGTATACATCTTTTGTACTGGTTAATGTATGCTGATGAAGTCATAAAGCTGTATAAACACTTCTTTTTATTTAAAAGATCACAGAGAGAAAAGTGAAATAATAATTTCAAAAATACATCTCATAAAAGGGGCAAAAAAATGTCAGCTTGCAACACCTCTCTAAAAGTAGGAAGGAAACATGCTGAGAGGAGATGCAGTCACCATCTTCTATTATTCAGCTATGTAGCCCAGTCTTTTGTTGTAGAGAGTTTGCCCTAATCTTTTAATCTTTGGTTGTGAATATAATAAGTGTATGAAAGTTTTCACCAAATCTGAGGGAGCAAATAATTGAAAATATGAAAAGCCAGAACACTGAAAATTGTATTGGATAAACAATAAGGAGTAATAGCTTTTGACATAGAAGAAAATATTTCTCTTCAGTTAACTGCATAAAAATATTTGAAGGATTAAGCTGTTCTTATACCATGGTCTTTGCCAACCTGTGTGACTTTCTAATGAACTTGCAAAATTATAAGGGACAAAAATATATTGCACTGATTTTGCGCCCATGAATAAACTGCCATATTAGTACTGCAGGGTACTTGCAAATGGCATACAATCAGATGTGTTTTTTTATAATACGTGTGATTATATGATACTATGTACTTTCTGCATACTTTGATCACATTGTTTTGCTAGATAAGGGTTATGAAAAAAGGAACTTCTTTTGTTTCATAAGACTCTCTGACTCTAAAAATAGAAAAAAAATCCACTAAATACTATTGATGTTGAACGCAAGAAAATTTCCACAAATCTGCTCATAAGTCTAAGTGACTTTTTTCTCTCCTAAAATTTTGTAGAACAGCATCCTAACTCCCATGTGATGCAGTCAATTAGAACACTGAATATAACATTTTACTAGAAAAGTGACATTTGAGCCCACACTAGTTTTGCTGAGGGTTTAACTTGTCTATAAATACCCCAGAATTGGGTGGAGGTTTTTCTGTTAATAAAAGCCTGTAACTAAAATCTCTAATATGAGAGGAAGTGACATTTTTTGTGGTTTATTTTCTATTTCTATACTAATATAACAAGTAGGTCAAGGTGATTAAGATTCCTCACATAAGAAGTATCTCTTAAAGAGCAGAGCTGTTTTTCTTGTTCTTTTCATGACTACACTTGAAATATGTACAAAGGGATGCAGAAGGTCAAGGAACTGAGAGTTTGGTCCCCCCAGAGTTTAATGGCTTATCATTTCTGTCTGTTTCATTTTCTTAGTGGCTGGATGACACAGGATTTTAATAAAACAGGATTAACAGAGGTTTACATAATAGAACTGTTTTTTCTGTTCTAGCATTTAAAACTTATCCAGCAGTAACTGTGTGTGCATTATTGGCTCCTATCAAATCAGAAGCCTGATTCGCAGTCAGGTTAAAAAAACTTGACTATTAAAAAATACTTCAACTTGAAATGAGTTTGAAGAATTCATTTTGATCATACATTGCTTCTGAAAGGCTAATTGCTTATGAAAGTGCCCACACTTACTAGATAAACTTCCTGAAAAGGCTGGATTAATTCACTTCTTGCCTTAATTCATCAGTTTAAAATAGAAATAATATTTGCACCTAATTTGTGCACAAAGTTAAAGCATTTTGTGCATAAGGACGTGGTTGCTGGAAGAGAAATCATCACAGAAATCTTCAAAATGAAACGGCTGAGGAGTCACAACAAGTAGTAATAGTTCCCAAATCTCCAAGCCTTGCTGTTTACCTCTATAACCACATCCTTTCTCTTTAAAATAGTTATATCATAAATTAATGGATTAGAGATGAAAAAAATTGCATTACTAATTGTTTTCAAAAAAAAGAAGGAATAATTCAATAAAGCATTCTATTCCCAGAGTTATATTTTCCCCCTTATTTTCATACTCAGTATTGCTTTCTCAGTAAGTCCTAGTATGTAGAACAATATAAACTTACTGCTATTTGTGATTACAGTGAAATATTTGGGCTGCAATAAAGTCTTTTGGTTTGAGTTGCCAATGGAAAACATCATGGTGATAAATGTATATATTAGGAAAACAAGAAAGATCCTAAATAATTTAGTTGGTTAGCAAGATGGGAAACAGTACTAACAGTGAGAAGGAGAGGAAGAGTTGATAATCGTAGAATATCCTGAGTTGGAAGGATCCACAAGGATCATCAAGTCCTATTCCTGGCCCTGCACAGGATAGCCTCAGGAATCATATCATGTGTCTGAGAGCATTGTCCAAATGTTTCTTGAACTCACTCAGGCTTGGTGCCATGACCACTTCCCTGGGGAGCCTGTTCCAGTGCCCGCCCACCCTCTTGGCGGAGAACCTTTTCCTAATATCAAACCTAAACCTTCCCTGCTGGTCACAGACTGAAGAGATTAGCACTTGCCCTTTCTCTTTCCTTCATGAAGAAGCTGTAGACTGCAATGAGGTCTCCTCTCAGTATCCTCTTCTCCAGGGTGAACAAACCAAGAGACCTCAGCCACTCCTTGTACAGCTTCCCCTCAAGGCCTTTCACCATCTTCATGGCCTTCTTTGGATGCTCTTTAGTAGCTTTATATCCTTGTATTTTAGTGCCCAAAACTGCACTCAGGACTCAAGGTGAGGCTGCACCAGTGCAGAGCAGAGCAGGTCAATCCAAATCCCTTCCCTCAACTGGCTGGCGATGCTTTGTCTGATGCCCCCCAGGACAGGTTTGGCCCTCCTGGCTGCCAGGGTACCTATGACTCATATTCAACTTGCCATCAACCAGGACCCCCGGGTACCCTTCCACAGCACTGGTCTCCAGCCTCTAGTTTCCCTGTCTGTCTGTACATGCAGGGTTGCCCCAACCCCACATGCAGAATCCGAAACTTGCTATTGTTAAATTTCATATGGTTGGTGATTACTAGCCCTCTAATTTATTATTATGGAGAGACCTCTATTGGTCTCTCTGCAGGGCCTCCCTGCCTTCAAGAGAGTCAACAACTCCTCCCAATTTAGTATCATCAGCAAATTAACTTAGAGTCCTGCACCCAAGTCATTTATGAAGATCTTGAAGAGCACTTGGCTTAAGATGGAGCCCTACAGAACCCCACTAGTGACAGCTCACCAGTCTGATGTCACCCCATTTCCTATTACGCTTTGTGTGCAGCCCATGCACCAGTTACTCACCACTCATTCATGATGGGTTTATCCAGCTGCGTGCTGGACATTTTATCCAGAAGGATCCTGTGAGGGACAGTATCAAAAGCTTTACTGAAATGCTTTTCGGATTTTGGATGTAATTTTTTTGATTACACCAGTCGGTTTCCCTTGATCAACTAATTGGGTAACCTTTTCATAAAAGGAAATTAAGTTAGTTAAGCGGGACGCTATATATTAGGAAAACAGGGAAGATCCAAAACAATTTACAATCGGTGAAAAAAATTGGAAACACCCCTAACAGTGAGGAGGAGAGGAACACCTGCTAATTAAAAACTTGATATTAACACTTTTTTAAAATGCTTTTTTTTTCAATATTTAAATACAAATTCATGTAAAGAAACAAACAAGAAGAGCAGAAACATGTAACATACTACTAACATATGATTCTGTGATTCTGTATCTGTTAAAAGGAAGGTTACTTCATAATATGGATTTTGGGACTTCTATTTAAGAGCTCAGAATATACCTAGCAGAGTTATTGTAAATATCAGTTCTAATTAATTTCCCTTCTGAAGTTTTAGATGTCAATATGTTCAAGAAATGCTGAGTCTATGTGGCCATAAAAGAAAATATAAACTTCAGTTCCTATTACTCTCATGGATAGTGTGTGAGAATAAATCTGTTAATCATTGGCCCGTGGCCAGCCTTTGGCAGCGAAGACGAAAGAACAGGCTGTGGGAACAGGAACTTTTCAAGATAAAGGGGAACTAGACTAGTTACAATAGAGCTAGAGGGTCAGGCATGCTGCCAACTGCCCAGTCAAGGAGAGATAGAGGTTATGAAGACTGTGATAGGAGGAAGTAATGACCCCCGAAGAGAGTAGTGACCCCTGGAGTGCTCCAATCCATCAGCACGCTGCAAAAGTGCAGACGTGACAGTTCGGAAACACCTCCTTCTGGCATTTGATGGTTACACATGTCAGAATGAGACTGCAAATTCCCCAGATGAAATGCCCAAGCCTGCGTGCCAGAGCGAGGCACTCAGAACACCGAGGACCACATTGCCTCTGCAGGGATGCCTACAAAGTGTTTTTGCCTGCCGAACCTCATCATGATGGGACTCGCACCTGGACTCCTTGCCTTCCAAACACTTCTTCTGGGGTCAGTTTTTATCTTCTAAACTTTGCATTGCTTTAGCTGGACATATCTGTAACTAATAGTGGCAGTTGCTTAATAAACTAATAATTTTCTTTGAACCTACCTTTGGGTGTGCTGCTTTTCTTTACCCTGGAATCCTCGAACCCTAGAACAGATAGTTATTTAAAGTAGGCACATGTAAGAGGAAGCATATGAAAGAGGAAGCATGCAACATATACAGCTTATTTTCTCTTCTTTCTTTACCCTGGACCAAGGGTAAAGAGGGTGACAGAATGGACAATAGATTTTTCTTCAACAGGGGAGTTGAACTTGTACAAATAGTGTCACTGCCTTCATATCCTGAGATTATGTGCTAGTCCATAACCTATTCCTCTGTTAACCTTAGGCTCCTTGAGAGCTGTTGTGAATGTCACCAGCTGTGCATAGCCCTGAGGTGCAATTCTTTCTTAATCATTTCAATGCAATTTGCTTACGACAATATTGGAAACAGCATTAATGACATCCTGAAACCTTGTTTGCAGAGGCCACATAATAATTAAGTAAAGATCTCTACACCTGTTGTAGGCTTCTGACAGATTGCTTTCCTAGAGGATATTTCCATGTAAATGCTAATGTACTGAAAATCTGGCCTATGTGCCCACAGGCTAGAAATGAAGCAAACTAGAGAGAAATGCTTATGAGTTCCCCTTCCTCTTCCTTCCTCTGTTCCTTTGATTGCTTTGAAAGATCGATTATGCAGTTTGAACTTAGCAGTCTTGACTTAACTGTGCTTAGCCAAATACAACTTCTATGTAAAAGAGAACCTTTCAGCTTGCCTCCTGCTTCAACATTTCTGAACTGACCTGCAGTGACCATGCTGCTTTACAAGTGGACCTTGGTTGCCCACAGACAGACACTGCCAATATATGTTTATAAAAGTGTGCTAAGTTTATAAAACGAAAATAACATCAGCAAGCTTTTTCTAGTAATTTAAAGAGTCTGTGATGGGCCTATGTGTTGCAGATGATTTTTGCCTATTTTATGCTTCTGAATGCAGATACTTTCGGTCTGGAAGCCACACAAGAAGACTGATTTTGAGTTAATACACTCAAGTAGTCATGTGGGGTCGTGTGGGATCACATGAAGTGCAAATGGAAGTGTGGGTAAGGGAGATGAAGAAAGACCCAACAGGCCTCATATTATCATTTCTCTAGTAGATTTGTAACTACCTTACCTATCAGCCTATTCGATTAACTGAGATAAATATTTTTCCAATTTTCATAGTCTTTGCATATTCAGAGCATCTGATTCAGATTGGACAGAGAAACGCAGAATTTCCTTATCCATCTACACTGCAATATCCTAGATTATTTTTGTGGAAAGAATTATTTCAACATAAGAAGGCTATCCAAATAGATCAGCTTGCAATTTTTTACTTCCAATGGCAATTAGTCTATTGGCAATTGCTCTTAGCAATGACCGTGAAACAGATCTCCACAATGGCTTGCATAGAAGACATTTCATTACTCAAAGTCTGATTCGCTACTAGAAGATAGCTAAACGGAACAAATCCTAGTACCATATCTCCACAAAAAATGCATATTTTCCATATATATATATATATGTATGTATATATGTGTGTGTGTGTATATAAGGCTACTAACCAATGTACATTTACATTACATCACCTAATTACCAGTAACTATCCGCAACAGCTTAAACCCTGCCTACACATGAGAAAATTACTCACAAAGTTGGTGCCTGAAATCTCACTACTATTAGGTGACTTCAAGCAAGCTCAGGTGAGATTTCATCAAACCTGTGTAAATCTTGACAGAAAACATGCTATCTTTCTACTGACAATTGCAACATTCGTGAGGAAGGAGATTATATTTTCTCTATGCAATGTTTTTTGCTGTTTTTTTTCAAACTGATATCCTAATTGAAATGTGTCATATTCATACTTTCATAGGCTTTTAGAAGAAATCCTGGCCAGATTGCTGCCCGTATCTCATCTCATAACATTGTCCAAACCTGACACTCTTTTCATGCAGATTTAGTCCAATAAAAAGAACTGATTAACCTTTTCAGACTTCATGAGTTTTCATTAAATTGCTAAACTAATAATTGCATCTGTATCAGATTGGACTTTAGGGTAAAGTTAGCTGTTGAAGGACCTTGACCCTAAAGTCTCATCTATTTTCGATTCCCTTTTAATGAACACATTCAAACTTCATTGCTTAATTACATCACACATCAATGAATTTTGCATTTTGATTAGGTAATAATTCTATGTGATTCTCTGGATCACTTGAGGATACACCCATGAAACATCTAAAACATGCTAATGAGTTCCAAGAAGGGCACATATATATGCTTTAAACTCATTAACATTTGTTTCCTATCTACCTAGAGGTATTTGTATTTCATTTTATGATAATATAAGCACTTCCATTGTTGCTCCTCATGCTCTGCAGTATGTTTTATACTTCTCAAATACTGATTCCTCTCTCTCACTGTGCAAGAGTGACTGCAGTAGAGCTCTATCAGTATGATAGAACTTCGTAAGGTGATAAGAAGACATTGATTTCATGTGTCTCAGCTTTTTATTTTATTTAGAAAAAAATTACATTTCTTGAAAAATATGTCTTTCTGGAACTTTCTTTACTCTTCAGGTTGTTCTATGTGTTACCCACACTTCATTTTTTTTTGACAAATAGTATGCAGAAGTAAAAGTTTTTGGTGAAGAAACAGTGAAATACATCAAAACTGTGGAATACTTCTTAAGTTTGGATTTCTTCATCATAGAAAAAGTCACAGCTAAAGATGAAACATAAGATATACACAACTTGGAAGAACGCTAGCAGAAAAAAAAAAAAAAAAAGAGGCATCTTGGACAAAACCTAAGTTGCAAAGAATGCTCACTGAGCATGAAATACAGATGGTAGGCTGGGCCACACAACCAGTGTGGATGAGCTTTTTATAAAGGTCACATGCAGGCGTAGCTTAGCTGTGGAGGATTTCTCATAACGATTAAAGTAGTCAATATTATTTCACAGATTTCTGTGAGCCTAAAGAAGCTGTGAGGCTTTAAAAAAAAAAAAAAAAAGCCATTCTAAATCTTGTACTGTAGATCTGTATTCCAGTATCTGAAAATCAGCATTCAGTGTGCCATACTGAGAATAAGTATTTCTGGCCAGCAAAGGAAATGGGCTTGTAACTTCATGGAAGTATATTGCATCTGATTTGTTGCAATTTAGATATTTCATAGAAATTAATCTCTATCAAATAATGATACTAATTTTTCTACTTCAAAGAAGACATTTTATCATCCCACATTGGCAGTTACAGTTGTTTCAAATTTTGTAAAATTTTCCATCATACTACTGGTGGTTTACTTTTTTTAACAGACCTTGTTTACACCTATAATCTACTTGTTTTCTTTTTCTTTCTTTTTTTTCTTGTTTTCCCAGTGTATCTTCAGGCTATCATTGTACCTTGGAGGATGTCAAGCTCTGTAATTAGAGAATCTCTTAACTGAAGAGCACTAATAGCAGTCATTGCAACTGTCAGCAGTTTCTCACTTTTCACTGAGGACACTGTTTGCTAATTGGATTAAGTCTGGTTCTGGCTGTAATCTCTGCAAGCAGTAGTTAAAGAAAGAACTGTGATGCCACACCTGGTTTGTGGGCTGGAAGGTGATGAGCACAGCTAATAAAATCTAATTTAAAGCACAACTCATGCACATAATTAACTATGCCTTATTTCCTTGATTAAAAATCTGCTTATCAATGATAATGGCTCAACTAAAACATGATGTAATATTTTAAGGTAGAGTAGGTACTTACATTACCTGAATAAGGTACTGTTTAAATGTGCTGAGTGAGTTTCTTTTATGTGACATTGCTGCTCCTTTTGACAAAACAGTCAAGTAGTGTTCAGAGCCTTGAAAGTGGGTATTTTTCCTATGGTGGAAAAATTGAACAAACTGAGATATTTTTCTAATACAATCCAACCTACCTCTTAAGTTTCTCTTTCTCAGAGAAGTACCACCAAATTCCACAAGAGAGCTTCTCCAGAAATCTAAGACTCCTGGCACCCTGCACAGAAAGTTTTTATTTCTCTTGACTTACTCCATTGTGTATATTTGACATTTCTTGATTTCTGTTGATTTTTCTATGTCGGTCCTTTTTTTTTTTTTCCCTTACACAAATGATGATAAATATATACCACTAAATCAATTCTCATCCCTCTGCATTTGCAATAAGAGCCTCTGGTAATGGTTACTGTTGTTTGTGCCATCATTAGAGTTTAACTCCACCCTTACTGAGCCTGAGGGGAAAGACACCATAAATAAGGTTTGTGGTAGCTCAGTGATCAAAGACAAGCTTTTGGTGAGCTATACAACCTCTGGTATAACAGTATAGCTACACTGTTGGGTGATTTTTTTGAATCTTTATGGTTCCTAATAAGACATGGATTCAAGGCTTATGTTCAATAGTACTGCAAGGGAGGATAATAAAGAACTTATGACTCTGCAGAGGTTTCGAAATTAAATTTAAAGGAAATTCAATCTAAAGACCATTGAGTTGACAAGGATAGAGAAAAAGAAAACAGATGATGGAGCCTAGAAGCTGTAAAAGGAATTTTTGGTACATCATGCAGTGGGAGTAGTGGGAGAATTTCAAGATTGGTTGAGAGGTTATGACAGTAAGAGAATAGCTGAGCTTTATTTGCAACAATCGTCGTAAGAGCTGAACTCCTGAGGGACTCATAGAAGAGTGAAAGGTGAGGAACTTATACTTCCCCTTTCCAAACACTTATAGTAAAACAAAAAGGTGGTTTTCATCTTGACTCTGTTTTTGTCTTGTTTTGAGCCATCTGAAATATTTTGAAAGAATAGCTGTATAATATAAAATACTATTGCATATTTTCCATAATCAATTAACCTTTTAAGAGACTAAAACTGAATCATCTGAGGCTGACTGTCTAGCAATAGTTGAAGATGCTAAAGTTGAAAGAGTTGTCTGCTCAAGAGCTTGAGAGCCACTGTGAGAAGCTTATCAGCGCTGTTTCAGAAAAGTCATGAGGCTCTCAAAAGGCCTTGTCTGACTGTCTAAAAGAGTAAAATAATTTTCTATTTCCTACTACATTGCAGGGAAGCCACTTTCTGTCAAGTATGGAAAAAATATGACGCAGAAAGCAAATGCAAAACTGGTTCTTAGAGGGACTAGTGTGCTCTGAATGAATGGGTAGCTTAACAGTCCCCGTGTAAGGGATAAAGACTGTTGATGTAGTGTGTATTAGTGATCTGTGTTTGTAATACATTTCACATTCTGGAAATTTATGAGTGTGTATATATTGATAAGATTGATAAGCCTGACAGGAATATACTGTCCTGTGATCTCTCATATTTGAGAAATGTAAGAGCAATCTATGAAATAGTTTTGGCCCAGGCCAAAAAATATCCTTTCACACAGCTCCTAAAACTCAACTCAGGATTAATGTACAATAAGAATTTGCATCCAGTTGCTGTACTCTAAGAAATAAGATAGTTTAATACTGTGGACACAGGCCATTCTGTGTAATCTGACCTCAGACACTGAGATTTATTCCAGGCAAGATCAATATTACTGGTACAGTTATGAACCCTCTATTGGATCTGGCTGGGATGGAGTTCATTTTTCCTGTAGCAGCCCTCACAGTGCCGTGCTTAGAATCGGTAGCTAGAAAGGTGCTTTGGCCCAGTGCTTACAGCTGAGCAGTGCTGGCACAGCATCAGTACTGTCTTTCCAATGTTCCCCCCCATAAGTAGGTTGGGGGTGAGCAAGATCTTGGGAGGGCACAGTCAGGAGAGGTGACCCAAACTGAACAAAGGGTATTCCATACAATGTTTGCTCAGTGCTAAAAGCTAAGAGAAAGGAGGGAAAAGCCAGGAAGTGGCTGCATATTGCCTGCTGATAGAAAGGAGATAATGAATCTCTTGTTTTCAGAGGTCTTTGCTGTATTAAACTGCCCTCCTCTTGACCCATGTGTTGTTGGAGTTTTTTTTAATCTTCTTTTTTCCCCTCATCATTCTTCCAAGGAGTGGTGTGCCAGAGTAGTTTAGTGGGCAACTGATGTCCAGCCAAGATCAACCCACCAAAATCCAGATCTTCTTAACACTCAAAATCATGTATTCTCAATCATAAATCTCTATTTAGAACTTTACAGTTTAACTCTTAAGGAACATTGAGATATTTGCCTTTCAATAGTCTCTCTGAAAGTACTAGTTTGTTACCACAGAATTGCCATATCTTGTTAGATTTGCATATATAATATGATCTCACACATGATGCATATAGGGTGTGTCAGCTAGCTTGTCTGAGCCATTTTGTCCCTAATTTTTCACTTTAAATGGTAACATTTCTTTCTCCAATGCTCATCTCTACACTGCCTGAGTAGCTTCTGCCTAACTGCAGTTTTGCATATTTTTTTGCAGATTTTTGTGTATTTTGATGACTTTGACTTGTGACTCCTTGCAAACCATTTTTTTCTGTCCTTTTCTTGTTCCATAAAGTGACAAATTGGCCCCTTAAAGCCTTGGACTAAATCCTTTTGATAACTCAGCTCTTGCAAATCCTTTGTCTGTAGACCATGACTTTTAATTTGCAATGTACTGTGTAGGCAGCAGTTTTCCAGGTACTTATCAATCTATTTTACTGTATTCCTTGTCCTTGCTATTTTTTTTTGTTTCCTACTGGCTGTATTTTCTTTTTCATTTTATTTTCCTTTTACCCCCCCAATTTTCTCTCCCCTGTTTATATAAGAAAAGAGAAGATTTTACAGGTTAAATTTGACAGATTAAAGGTTTTCATGCTCCATTATTATCCATATCATGAATACTATTAGACCATACTAGTGCTGAAACCTCTTAATTTCCCTGTAATTTTATTACTGCAATAACAGATCTTCCCCTAGTGTTGGACTACTAAAGTGCTAAAGGAGAAGAGTCCATAGATAATTTTATATGATGAAGTGTATGACATGCTTTGGATTTTCCATTAGACTTTTCTTAATATACTGAGATGTATGCTTTATATGGACTGCAAATTATATATGTAGCTATGTATGTATATATACAAATATTTATGTTGTCAAAGTTCAATGTTTCTTTACTATAAATGTCCCTGAAAAGATACTCTGCATTTAAAAGACCACCAGTCTGTGAAAGTATGCTATTCTCAGCAATCATATTGTATCACATCCTCTTCATACTTCAGAAGATTTGCAGTGCACCTACATAACAGGGGAAGAGCTAAAAGAGAAGTTGTATGTTTAGTTTATTTTTAGTTTGTGGTAGTTCTTTTTTGGGGGGGAAACAATCCACAGAATTATGAAATCTGGCTTGGGTGAAAGCAGTTAAAATCCAATTTAGATAAATGAAGGTCTTTGCCACATACATGAGGACTATGCTTTGATATGGTATTTAAAGCACATAGATAATGAACTTGTAGGAGATCAAAAATTACTTGCAATTTATGTTTCAATAACAAAATTGCTGCTGTAGAAGTGAGTGAATTTTGAAAATTGTGAAGTGTTTTGACAATTTCTGGAAAGGAAACAGTTTGTTTTGAAATTTTATTCCTGTTATTTCATAATGACTGAAATACTTTCTGTTGATACACAAATTTGTCTTCTTTTCTGCTCTTAAGAAGAGTCTCTAATAATTTATTTTTCAGTTCAAGGGAAAACTTGCGCAAGAAAATCACAATCTCTTTATCAACCAGCTTTAATGAAGGAGAAAATCTTCCTGATATACCAAGTAATGTAAAGTTATGCTTTCAAAAATAAATACAGAGGGGCGGACATGTTTCATTACACCCTCTGATACTCTCTCCTTATGGCTGTATGCATATAAAGTACAACAAATAGCTAAAATAAAGAAAAAAAGTCAACCTTTGTAATAAGTCAGAATATATGTAATGCTATGAGTAACTTCCTCAGGCAGGGAAACTGTACCTTCATGTTTTCCACAGAAATAAGGAGCTCCAAAGCATTTGCAGTTAGAAAATACTGAAATGTTGGGAATCCTACTGAGAATGATGGAAAACATTCTCTTTGTGCCTCATAATCAGGTAAGGAGAACTCCAAGAGATTATAAAACCTTTAAAAAGTCTGGATGTTGAGGAGTAGCTCATATATTTCTTACAGTTTGGCCAAATGTTTGATAGAATATTTTATGAGTATTTATATAACGTTCTAGGTTGTCTGATAGATCACAGGTAATGGTCACGCAAGATGAAGAAATCCAGCTCTTAAAGAGTTAGAAGTTCACATGCAAAAAACCAAACAAATAATTCCAGTTTATCTCCAAAATACAGATAATTTCTATTTCTTATCATTGTAATAAAACTTTAAAATAACTAAATCGTTTAAAAAAAAAAAAAGCCCCCACAAAACACAAAATTAGTCAAGAAAAGGTGGAAAGGTGGAAATGGATTTTACAACAAGGTTCTGGAGTTTTCAACAGGTACGTATCAATTTCATTGGTGAAGAATTTAAAACTCATTTTCTCCTATGTCTGTATTATTCTATCTGAATCAAGAAAACATCATGGAAAATGCAGTTATTCAGACCAATTAAAAATCTTCAGCTATTTTCAGATAGAGATTTCAAGGATGTTTAGAAAATGTTAAGTTAGTAGTTTTAAATATTCTCTTATCTTCAGTTGTTTCTTCTTTTATTTTTTGACAGTACTCTCTTCCTACCTTGAAGCCAGTTTTAAATTTTTTTTTAATGCAAATCAACTTTACATGTTACTTTACAAAAGAATCACCATGGGTTCATTTGGGATTTTAAAGTATAATTTTTTTTAAGTGTGCTCTTCAGATACAGACTTTTTTTACTTATTTTCTCTCATAGTAAGTTTTTCAAAACTCTCTGAAATTTGACATATCTGAAAATCATGAAGAAAGGCTGACAAAGACTGAATTTTCATCTTCGTCCTCTCTTCTTTTCTCCCTGTCTTCCAATACCTATTCTGAGAAATTTCTAATAAAATAAAATTCTAGATCAGCTCTGTAATAACCCAGTTAGTTCCCCAATTTCAGTGAAGCATTTTTTGTTTGTTTGTTTGTTTGTTTGTTTTTCCCCCTGGAAAAAAAATGCCAGGATTCAAGACACCTCTTTTGGAACCAGAAACAGCACTGTCTCTCTTGTGACCTTGACAAATTCTTCTGCAGTGTACAAAGTCTAATCATTTCCTCAGCCTCTGCACAGTGTGACCTGGTGAGCACTAAGAAAAGTGAAATGGAGTGGGAAGATTCTCTGAGAATAAATTCAATGCCAGACATTGCTGGTTCTTTCTTTCTGTCTCTGTGTGTATGATAATAAAATATTATATTTTCATAGTATTATGAATGCTTTAATTGGAGGGAAATGTTCCTAAGGCAATGTTGCAAGTGGTTTTTTACCTCATAAAAGGTTTTGTGCTTTTTTCATGAAAAACAACATCTTTCATAGAAACAGCAACTGAAACTATTAATTAGTCTCAATTTTAATTAAATTATGATCCCCATTTAACAGTGATTAAATTGCAATAGCCAGATAACTTAAGATAACAACATTTAGTTTAATTAAATTAGGTATGGTATTACTTCTTATAACCACTGTGAATCACTAACACAATGGAAATACAAATTTCTTTGCTTTATCATTCATTCATTTCTTTGTGGATGTAAACGTACTTTATCATTAAAAGAAAATTATTAACAGGCTTAAATATTTTTATATTTTAAAATACATTCTTCATTTGAATTTAAAAACATTTTCATACCTGAAAAAGAATAATATAAGAAAGTTACTCAACTTTTTAAATTTTATATCTAGAAGCCCTATATTTTGTCAATTTACTCCTAAACAAAAGAGTATCACACATCTTTTTAAAAATATAACTGTATTTATTTTGGTCCTAAATTGTGTTCCTTTGAATCTGAGTTACTCTGGTTCCCTGAAATAATCCTTTAGTTTAAATTAAAATTTCCTGTTTTAAAGTTCCACTTTTGAAAATCTACCTTTAGCTGTTTCTTACAATTCTGCAGTTCTTCCTGAAAGCAGGAATGCAACACTTTACTTCAAATTCACATTTTACTAAAATGTTTCAGAGATTACAGCTAAACGAATAACACACAAGCTTGTTTGCATATGTTCAGAAAATCCAAAACTCGCTTATAAAAGAGTCAAATGGGGAAACAGTTCAGTTATAAAAGAGGAAGGAACGGAGCCAAAGAATTACATACTTACGTGCCATTCCCTTATACAAGGATGAGTCATAATAAAAAAAAAAAGAAGACCAAATTTAAGTTATTTTCCTTTTATCAGTAACAGAGTGCCTTTAAGGGAAATATGTAAGATTTTTACTGATACAAGTTAACATGGAAACCAAGATATCATATTTTGGAAAGAAAATCCACTATGAATAAACATCCAAAGCAGCAACAGTTATACATGCAAAAAAAGAGAGAGGATTTCCTCACTGAAAAGGTGAGGAAAGAACTCAGTCAGTGCATTGTTTATTCCTTCAGTTGCCTTTTCCAAGTTCTGGTATTTGGATTTATTTTCTGATTGTTGCAAAGTCTGATGCTTGGAAGATATTTTTTCAGTAAATAAGCCATTATCAAGTATCTTCTGGCAAAATAAGAATGGAGGGTTTTTTTTATTTTTCCAATTTTTTTTTTTTTAGTGAACTGAGTGGAGAAAAAAATTACTAGAGCAAGTTAGTGAAATTTTGGCAAAATGATCAGAGATTTTTTACAATGGAAAACTTAGTTTTCCTACTAAGCAAACTGTAATACTCATTAGTCAAAGCTTAATTGCTATCAACAATTGAAGATTAAACTGTAGCTTTAAAGATGTTTTTACAATTCAATAAATAAATGAGTGCAAGTACAAAGTAAATTTCATTTAAAAGCAACATCCAACCAACAGGCCCACTCACTCACTCCAGTTTCATTTCTAGAAAGTAAGTGAAATGAAGCTAGAAAGCTTGAATTAGGTTTGAATTTGGCTCCAGATTCTTGATTTAATGTCGACTTGACTAGAGAAAGTTTATGAAATGCAGTTTGAAAAGGATGTGTCTCTATATATGTTATACGTAAGAAGCACCAAGGAGTAATAGCAAAAATCTGAAACAATTCTATTTATTGAGCTTATCAAACTAGAAAGCTAGTTTCATTTCATACATAGCCATTTCATTTTGTATTCCAAATCTTGCACCAAGCATTTATTTTCTGCTGAAAATAGGAATCTTTAAAAACAAAACCCGAGAAAACAACTCACTAACCTCAGCATCTGGTTAATCTGATACCCAAACTCTTAGAAAAATAGTGTGACACATGCTATATTTGATTCCAAAGAAAAAAGGAAAAAAAAAAAATCGTGATCCTGGAAAGAAGCTCCCTTTATTACAGGAATTATTCTTTCAACATCTCTAAAGACACTTGGAGTTATTAATATGCAATTATAGTTTCAGCAGCTGCAAACGTAGAATTAATTGATGCTTAAATATTTGATCTTATTTACCTGTATTGCTTATAAATACATAGTGGAAGCATTTCCTTTAGGTGTAGTCCATCTGTTTAGATGCTGTTTTCAGTTTGTTGGTTTTTAATTGACTTAGTGTTTGTTTTTAAAAGAACAAGGCAAAGTATTTCAGTAATTCTCAATAAAAAAATTATCTCACTTTAGACATGAATTTTTATACTTAAGAACATAAATGTTCTTTAAGCATTTTTAAGAGACAGATCAATATTAACATTTTTCTCAGCATAATTGAACTCTGATAAGAGAAAGTGTGTGTGCATTAAACCAATGACTAGACAAAGAAAAGCTTCAAAAATGTAACTTGATTGATGTCTTGAAGTTCTGAAACATCTGGAAGTCTCATATTTGTACTAATGTTCATTACTTATCCTAGTGATTTTATCTAGCTGTGGAGAAAATGGCTATTTCTTGCTTCCTCATCACAGGCAAAAAACAAGTGTTGAAGATATACAGAGAAATATTTTGAATAATTATCTGCTTTTTGAAGGTCAAAGAATTCCTTCAATATCTAGGGCAGCGTGTGACACAACATGTCAAGCATCTTCTCTGATTAGAAACTAAACAAGGCACCATTATTTTGTGACCTTAAATCACTAAAAGAAATATACTTGAAGTGTTTAGCTTTTTGCACTTTTTTCCCTTTGAAATGAAATGCATTGAAGAAAGAAATCATAGACTCTGTGGGCAGCAATCTTATAAATTAGCCACATATTATTGTGGTAATATAGTCTACTGTTCCAAATAACACCAGCCACTTTAACCCATGTGACTTTAAAGAGAAAAATGTCATTTCTCCTGTTTGCTGAGCAAGTGTAAAATCAGTTAAAAGGGCTTTTAAGAGTACTGCATATTCACAAAACTGGCATTTTCAGCTATACCATTTGTGGAGAGAAGACTGAAAAACAAAGTTCAGTAAGAAGGAGTGCATTGGCTATAGCTCACCAGGGAAAAAGTGTTTGCACACCTTAGGGGCAGAAATGCTAAGGGAGCTTCACTCTAAGGGACGTATGAAACAAAGAATGGAGTGGCACCAAGGTTTAGCAGTCACATTCTGCTGAAATCAATGGATATATATATAAAAAAAAAAGATGGAGCAACACAGCAGTGTTGAGGTTATGCTCCATCATAAACAATGTAGGTAATGGAACTATGTCAAAGGAATGATCCAGATGGTAATCAAAAGCTGAATTTTGCTTCTTTAACTCGAAAATACATATTATTTTTCCCATCCCTAGATATGATAATGACTAAAGTCACTCAAACTCCACCTAAACATGAAATGATATAACTGTAACTTTACCTTTGCCCCTCCCTCAAAGACTGGTAGATAGATTGATCAAATATCCAATATAAAACAAGGAAATCCCCCTTTCATGAGACATCATTGAACAGAACAGATGTCTAATTCCTCTTTTTTCACTGTCATTGAACAGCCCAATAAAGTACTCCTGTTCTTTGAAAGGAGACACTTTTATCATCGAGCAATACAAAACAAGATGTTAATCTGAGATATTGTACAGAGATGTTTGGAAGGATTATTTCAATATGATGCTACAAGAC
This sequence comes from Cephalopterus ornatus, assembly GCA_013396775.1. NCBI lineage: Eukaryota > Metazoa > Chordata > Aves > Passeriformes > Cotingidae > Cephalopterus > Cephalopterus ornatus. The sequence continues at coordinate 23,724 of VZRE01004825.1, forward strand.
CATGGACTGGAATGATGGATATAAGTGTTTCTAAAGCCAAAAGAGCATAGAGTATTAATGTAACTTACTGCCTATTTTCTTTTTATGTAAGTGAAAATGACCATTGGCCCTGTGAAAGCAAAATTATATGAAACAGAAAAGTTGTTTTAATAGGACATTGGTGTTGTATAGCTGACACTGTATTTTACAGGTAAAAAAAAATAAAATAATGAAATATTGAATTATATTGATACTTTCAAGATGTCAGTGAATGCATCATCTTGGAGTAATATGTAGTGGAAAAACAAAGCTGTAAGCCAATCATAAAATAAATAAAAGGAATACATATATTGAATGCATATATATATATATATATATAAAACCAACATGTATTCCATTGTAACATTTATTCATTGGGTAGTACATAATCTTTTCCCAGCAACCTTGTATAGTGTCTTGTGTATCTGTTGAGAAACAGCATGATTGGGTATCTTGCTAAATTCTGAATACTTTACTGCATGGATACTACTGCTGGGGTTAAAATAAAAGCCCTGGAGTCTATGAAGGTTTGAATTTGGCTCCAGATTCTTGATTTAATGTCGACTTGACTAGAGAAAGTTTATGAAATTCAGTTTGAAAAGGATGTGTCTCTATATATGTTATATGATACCAGGTAAGAAGCACAAAGGAGTAATAGCAAAAATCTGAAACAATTCTGTTTACTGAGCTTATCAAGTGTTTTTTTTCTCTTCGAATGTATTTCTGCAACATTTAGCAAGCTGTGAAAGCACAGAAAAGATGATGAAAAAAAAGAGTTAAAGGGTAAAAAACAAAACATATAATTTTTTATCTTTGATATAGTTACTTGAAAATAATGTCTTTCAACAAAAAGATTCAAGAGGTTTGAAGTTGTAAGATTTGACTTAAAAAGTAGTTAAAAGTTGTCATAATTTTATCAACAGACAAATGGAGGGCATGTCAGCTTTCTGAAAGTAAACTTCATCCTGAATACAGTGCGCGGCAGGAGGCTAGTTCAGAGGGTGAGCAGCAAAATAAATATGGAAGATTAGCACTGCAAACACAGATTACACAGCTCCTGCCTGAAGACATGACACCCTGTGCTACAATCATCTTCCATTATGCAAAATAAACAAGGCTGTTACGTGGGTATTCCTGTGCTGCAAAGGACCTCTGCTGGAAATTCTACTACTGACTGAGAAGGTGATGTTCTTTAAGTCAAAATTAAATCATCATCTCTACATAGTTTTAAAGTACTTAATATTTGCAGGATATTATATAAAGAATTTATATAGAATTGAAATATTCTCATGGATAATATAGGATTATAGTGCTTCAAAGCAGGAGAAAGATATGGACTGTTGATCCATGATTTAAACATTACGACTGATCATTGCCTATCCTTTCACTGGTCTTTCTAAATTCACCTGTTGCTAAATTCACCCTGATGCTGTTTTACTTCATTCATAAGCTCTACAGACCAAATTCTGTATGCGACTAAATGGCTAAGCTCTCTGCTGGACTTACTGGGCCAGTCTATACATTTGCATGCAAAAGTCCTAAACTACTGCCACTGTGTTTTCTAATGTGGTCTACTTCTGCTAAAGAAGCCTTGCTGCCATGTGAGCACAGTTCTCAGGCAAACCAGCTCAGTAAGTCTGTCATACAGACCTGGTGGGATACCGACAGGGCTATACTGAGACTGAGTCTTCATATGCCCAGTAGAGCTTTAAAAATCCTTCCTTCCTTGCTTCCTGTATCCTCTGTAACCCATCACAGTGACCACTTGGAGATAATACATGTGTGGCTGTGAGATACTCAAGAGCACCTCTGCATGCGAAGGAGGTTACCAGCACAGTTGGACATAAGGGACTTTTCATCATGCACCTAAGAGCATAATGAATCAGTTTGAATCTTCTGTGCAGCACTTCTTTCCAATTATGTCTACTTTAGATGGCTGAATCATGTCTGCTGCTGTTCGTCATCCCCTGATAATCAATATTTTCACTCCAGGATATCCGAAAGCCATTTCTGCGCTGGCTTTAGGATAGACAGCATGGTGCAGCAACCTGTTGCGTCTAGACATTTTCTTGGACAAAAACTAAACACCACTTAAAGAAAGGAAAATACACCATATCTTCTATTTTAAAACTGTGCTTTCACCATCAGGAGTTCAGATACTGATTACAGAGCACTCTCTATCTGAGAGAAAGGAACTTTCAATGGAAATGTTTCTTTAGATGAAGGAAAGTTTTTTGGTTAAATGTCTTATTTTCAATCTAGAATTTCTTTTGTTTCATTTATCCACACTGTCATCTCTCTTGAGCCCACTATCCTGTCCATTACCTAGTTCAGTCAGTTCAGTCTGTCCTGTCCATCCTTACAGCTGCCTCCATCTTCTCACATTCATGTTGCTAAGGCTGGCAACAATGGTCCCCTCACACCAATCTTTCCCTGGCAGTTCTCTGCCCTTGCCACTTAACAGAAATTGTCACATGAAAATTTACATTGTTCAACATATAACCCTGATAAGTCCTGGTCTTTCCCAAAGTTATAAACAGTTATTGTAACTGAAGTTATATTTAGTAAATAGCTTTTTGTCCCTTACTTGCATATATAATTCATGCAGTCAATGGAAACCAATTCAAGCAGAGCAAGAATACTGACTTCATATCTTAGTTACAAAAATTATCATAAGTGGACTTTCTTAGAGTGACTTTAGAAACCAATTTTGTGCCTTATTTGTCAACAGAAAATGAGAGGTTCATTTGTTCCTAAAGACTAATAAAACAGTAGTCAACATAGAGCAATATTATGTATGGACTTGCAAATTCAACAGTAATTTCTACTGAATTTTCATTATAATAATGTTTAAAAAAAAATCCATGGCTGAAGCTAATGGAAATGCAGAAGGTACACTGAAAACACATACTCCAAAATAATCTGGTTGTATTTGCCTCCTTTTTTTAAATCTAAGTGTATGTATAGGGTCTGACTCAGTGTTCATTTCTCCACAGCAGGTCTCACAGGGCTGTGCTTTGCATTGGTAGTCAGAAGGGTGTTGATAACACACCCGTGTTTTGGCTACTGCTGAGCATCAGCACTGTGACATTCCTGCCTCAATCGAGGGCAAGATCCTGGGAGGGGACCCAAGCAGGGCAGCTGACCCAAAGTGGCCAAAGGGGTATTCCAGACCACATGATGTCAGCTCAGATGTAAGAGCTAGGGCAAGGAGCAGGAGGGCAGGCATTCATTGTCTACAATGGCTGCCTGCTGAGGAACCGTCACATGTACTGGAGCCCTGCTTCTTGGGAGTGGCCGGACATCGCTGCTCATGGGAAGTAGAGAATAAACCCTGCTATCCTTCTCTTTTCTTTTGTGTGGGCAAGCATTTGTTTTGCTTTTGCTTTAAATAAACTGCCTTATCCCAACCCACGGCTTGTTTCCGCCTTACTCTCTCCCCTATCTGGCTGGGAAGGGGAGTGATAGAGTGGCTGGGTGGGCACCTGGCGTCCAGCCAAGGTCAACACACCACAGTGTATAACAAACATTAAAAATATGTATTTTCGTCATAAAAAAATGTATTGAGTTGCTGGGTAGAAAACATGCACAGAGGACCAGGGTTATTATTATAAATAATGCAAGCCAGCATTACTATTATATTGAAGCTGAATCTCAGAGCTGCTCAAGGTAATAAGTGCTCAAATCATCTTGTTTCATAAATGAGTTCTTAAACTCAGAAAATTTTAAGATGGAAAGAAAGAACAGTTACATGGAAAATGTCAATTACTATCCAGGGAGTCTGATAGATGAGTCTGAAATGGGAACTAGATCAAATTGTCATGAAAAAAAGGTAGACAAACTGATGAACAAAATAAGAATAGGGTAGGCAACCTCCTCTGTCTGAAGAACACTCTCCCTACCATTGACACCTCGTGAGAGATATATGAAAATCTCCCTAGAATATACTGACTATGTGAACTTGAGCTCTTCTAATAAAGATGGAGATGCTGAACTGACAAGCAGAAATGTAAATGTAGAGGTCTCAGAGTTAAACAAAGTCTCAGCCATGCTGACCAGAAGGACTCAGATACTTTTATCATCTACTTCCCCAAAAAAATATATAATGCTGTAAATATGAGCCTATTTCTGCTGCCTTTTTTTATTTCAGAACTTATTTCTATCTTTCTAGTCTTCTTAAATTTGTACGCAGTATTTTCATAAAGAAGAGGAACTGGAGTGTTTCTGTAGCAAGAGCATCTACAGTAACTTCCACAGCCCCAAATTCAGTCTCTCTTAACTGGCTTTTTTACTTATTAACTATCACCTCTAACTATAGTTTTTATAATCCTGAAACATCAAATAAGTTTTTCTTTTCTTATAGAACTTGCCTTTGAATATCAAAAAAGGGGAAAACAGTATGCTGTTAAAGATTTAACACTCCATATACTTAATTGTTTTCATTTTTATCATCAATAAACAAGAAAATAACATATTTTGGCATTAATAGAATGGCAGCTGTTTGCTCTGGTGACTGCTTAAAAATACAAATCACATTTAATTCTTAATATTATAAGGCAGTTGGTCTGGTTAACATGTTTGCCCATATAAGTTTATTTATTCCATCAAAACTAGCTTTTTATTGTGCTTATTATATAGTACTTAATGCATTAAAATTAATATTGATGTTAGTCTCTGAGCTTCAGAGAAATTTATTGGGTATTTATAAATCATAATCATATCATTCATAAGTAATAATCAGCTCATTTTCAGTAGGTATTTTGGATAATATTGCTGAAAGGAATTAAAATATTGGTAGTTGACATTGTATCTGATATCTTATTATAACTGTCTATTTCATATATAAGATATTCTAAAATCTTCAATATAAATAGAGTGACTCAAAATTTTAAAATTTATTTGAAAATAAGAATACATGAATATTGTGTATTATACTAATATCCTTATGAATGTTACTAGATTTAGTTAGTGGGATCCAGTATTTTCAAAACTTTGGGAATTTTTAAAGGGGTATTTTATGGGGGTTTTTGTTTGGTGATTTGGTTTGCGTTTTTTACTGAGTTTCATGTATGTGTATTACATGTTTTTAAATTGCAAGTCATTTATGACCCAATAAATAGACATACTGTTGTTATCCTAGATAACTGCACAGCTGCAGTACAGTCTCTTTGAACCAAGCTTCTCAGTGGCATATAGTTTTGTACTAGTGATTAGCATCTATTTATGTACATTATGGTCCAGTCTGACACTGATGTCCCCACAAAAAATAAAGACAACCAGCAGGACTGTAAGGCCTCTGGAAGAATAAGACATCAGCAAAGTCGCTGAAAAGAGAAACCCTCTTTTATGATTTTTTAAGTAAAAATACTCTGAAATAAGCAAAGGAGGGTCTTGATCACATTTTAGGTCTGTGTCCTGACTACCACATAAGTGAGTGTGTGAAAGAATTCTTCTTTCTCATTCTTCTTTTGCTACCTTTCCTCTGAAAACTTCAACCACACACACAATTCAGGGAAATGAGCTCTATTGTTATTCATCTAAGATATACATGTATTAGGTTTTCATTAAAAAAAAAAAATCTATTTTTTTTTGCTTTAAGCTGTGATGTGTTTTACGATGTGATTAAGGCTGTTGGGTTTATTATTCTACCATAACATTTTATACTGTAACAAATTAAAAGTATTTTTCAAAGCTTTGCTTAATTTTTTGTCATGAACCATATAACTCTTGCAATAATGCTGAATTAATTCATAATGATTGGACATTTATAATAATCAGAAACAATACATTTTATGTTTTAAGCCTTAATTATTCACTATGAATCAATTCTAATAATACTGGCAATGTATTCAACAGATATCCCTGTAGTTGTCATATACAATGAACTTGTGATAGGTTTCAGTAATTTGATTGCCATGTAATTTAACAGACACTTTCTTTATCTTGGTTGTGATGAAATACATTATTTTAAAAAGGATGCAGGAAGTATTTGCAAGATTGCTTTTCAAACAAGGTTTCAAATGTATTTCTCAAGTCCACAAGAAATTCAGAGAAGCCCACAGTTAATATGCACCAGGAGTCCTTAAGAGACTTTTGCTCTTTGTAGACTATTACAATTACATCTACCAATTCTTGACTTCAATGTCAAAGCAGGGACAGCCATTTCAGATTAGTTTAGCTGCTAGACACACTATTTCCATTCAAAAGAAAAACTCCAATTGACTTCAGAGGAGCAAGTTCAAGACCTTTGTGGGTAAATAAACACCCATGAATAAGAAGCTCTCTGATGTAAAAGATTAGCACACTGCTTCCTTGGCATACTCAAAAATCCTTTTTTTATTTAAATAACTACCTTCAGTCCTAGACTACACTGGCAGTATCTTAAATGTGTACGTAAATAATGAAGGTCACCTGAGTGTTACAGGATAATTGCACCATGATTTGCTTTACAGGACCTTTATCTTGGTGTCCTCAGAATGCTGCTGTTGCGTGTAGACATCAATCTTATTCATCTGAAAATCCAGAGTGGATTAAAGGGCAAGTATAAGAATCTCGGTAATTAAAAAAGTTCAATAGGACCACACCTTAGATGCATCTTGTAGGCATGTGCTGATGTTTCATATTGATTATGCGAATATTGGATAACACAAGTTCAGCAGACTACATATGACCTACAAATGTGCCAAAGCAGCAATTACTGAATCAGAAATTATCAAAAAGAGTACGCTGAGGCTGAAGATGTATTACTGGCAATGGTGGTCTGTGCTCCTCCTGACAGTATATGCATCTAAAGAAAGAATGGCAACATTGTCACAACAATTGACCACAAGCCATTGAGCCACTTATTATTTGTCTTGGTTTAAAGGTAAACCAGCAGGAGAAATGAACCCAACTCAAAGAGATTACAAGTCAGAATTACAATTTAATGAAAATAATACAATAAATACAATTTTGCAGACAGCTGGTTTTTTAACCCACAACACTCAGTACCCTGGGGCACAAACACAATGGTATTTGTTGGCCACCAGCCGAGCCCCACGTGGTCCCCCTGAGTCCAAAGTAAAAATAGGAAAAACCTGTTGGTGAGGCTGGGGCTCGCAGTCTGGTTGAGAGCGGTGGTTGCAGTTCGGTCGAGGTTGGTGGTCGCAGTCCAGTCGTGGTTCTGGTCCTCCTGCCTGGCTCCCACAGTGGAGTCAGAAGTCCCCAGACTCCCAGATTGTATACACCCAGGTTCAGGCAGGAATGCCCAGCCCCTCCCCCAGGGTGGGGAGTTCCACAATGGGTGATTGCGAGTCCTGGGTATGAGGACAGGAACATCCTCCTATCTCACAGGCCTCTTAACACCCAGTTTATAGCCTGAGGGGTCAGGTGTGCTCTGGGCAGCTGCTGCAAATGGCCTGTCCTTAACAGTTTCTGGGGAATGGCATAGAGGGTATAGAACACACAGTTTGGGTTACACCCACACAGTGATGAACTGCTCCCGGCTGCTTTAACTAACTGGGACATTATTTTACATAGAATAATACAAGATACAATGTAACAACTTCCTTTTGAGAGGAAAATAACACATACATGGATTCATTTATCACAAGATTACAGTAATTATGAGAGTTTGAATTAATGATTAACTGATTAACACATGTAGAATCTAGTCCAAGAAAAATGTGCTAACAGAATTATTGACATCAAAAAGTGGCTGCTTTTCTCATTGTGAATCTGAAAGATTTCAGTAATTCCTATTTTAGATCAGACTTTTCACTTCCACTGAACCGAGATAAACCAGTAAATAGATACTATGCTCTCTAAAAAAATCTTCAACAGTTTGTACTCTGAATCTGCAAATACTTACATATTGTCTGTGTAGTATATGTATACCCTGAACATATGGAATTCAAACAGTGTTATAAAAAGTGATTGTTTTAATACTTTCAAGTTTCTCACATGAAGGGTTTATGCCATATAATCCACAGTGCAAGAAGTAAGAATGTATGGTGCTGAGAGACTCCAAGAAAAAAATTGTGAACAAGGTAGCTTAGAAAAACTACAACAGTAAATATTTTATACTATATTGAAAAATGAAAAAAACACTCAATCTCTGAAAAATGTGCATTTTAGCATATGAAAATGGAGAACTTCTTCTAGAAGTAGCAAATTGAACATCTACTGACTACTTAAAAAAAAAGTTTAAATCCTTTGGAGTGAGCATTTTTAGTTCCTTAAATAAATAATTAAATGTTTACAATATTCTATACTGACTCTACTGTTAGACAAATCTGCTAGACTCTGCATACATTTCACTCCGGGTCCTGGCTCTGAACATTCTAAAAGCTTTTTTTGTGTGCTGTAAAATGTTTTTTTGGCCCAGGCCTGTGAACTTAACTTGTACATGGACAGTATGAACTTTGAGAAGTTTCACCCAAATAACAATTTAGACATTCATAATATACAGAAATAAATCACAAAACAATTCGTCTGAAGGAACACAAGATCATTCCTGTTATATTACTATAGAATTAATTTTTTATAAGCAATATCTCTTCTAACGAGAATATTCACTTTTTTTTAATAAATTAAGGAAATAAGTGGTTATAGTGAAATACAGTCAATGAATCTTGGTTTCTCACACGTCTCAATGTCTACCTCTTAAATTGACCGTTCACACGTGGCAGTACTTGCTTGACCAGCACTGCTCCTCAGAGACAGTCATAATAAAAGACTCAAGTTTCCCTTAAGGAAACTTCCTACTTTCAAATTGTTGTCTCACCTTAATGGGAAATAGGTGTTGACAATCTATGCTATGCCTCCGCAGATTCTCAAGGCATGCAGCATGAGAGCCACCACTGACTTAGACTCGTCACTCCACTGCTTAGGTTCAGCAGTGTCACATGAAATCTGATCTTCTGTCCGTTTATGCAGATGTACAATTATACGTATTTTCAGAAAATTTCTTTGGGTGATAAACATTCATCAACTGTAGTTAAGCTTTTGAGAGTGATTATTGGTACCTCATAGGGTTTCTAAATGAGATTTTTGTGTATTGTACTGAATGTCCAGGAGCAATTTGTTAAATCAAATAGGTCAAACACACAAAGCAAAGTAACTTGTGAGAGATTTGTAATTCTGGATCTGCAGATTTATAAACATCATAAAATAGTGTTAAAATACCCTACCAAGTTACTCTAGCTCATACCACAAAGACCACAATAAAAAGCTATCATTAAATTGTCAGAGCAGTAACAGTATTTGTGGCCTCTACTAAAGTATTAAAAGCTCTAACCTCTACATAGCAAAGACCTTTGCAAGCTAAATTAATTCACATAGAGTTTGAACTGCATCCTTCAGCTGCAGCTGACTACATCTGCTACTTGTTATCCTTTCCAAACTCTTAATGGTTACTTTCAATAGTATATAAGACAAGGTAAGGATTTTGCACATCAGGTGGTAACCCTATTTTCTTGCAATAGGTTGCACATATCCCATATATATGCACACAGATATGTATGTACACACATATTCACCATATGTTCAGTGTGTGTATGTGCTTATTAATAAACACAGGTTCTGTTTTATATACCCCAAGTCTTTAAGATTCTCTGCAAAAACAAAGATCTTAGTTTAATATTGTTATTTCCCCTGACTATTTGGCATGGTGGAATTTATTCTCATATCATGTGTGCATGACTAATGATGCAAGTCTCTTTCTTATTAGTCTCGTAGGCAACAAGTGCATATTTTAATTTTGTCTGCTGTATTTTTTTCATAACGGCAAAAGCTGCATTTTAACTTCAGAGTTCTGCTATGAGTCTCCTATTCTGTTGTGTGGACATGCAGAATTTGAAGAGAGTATTTATTCAGGTTTGGTTTAGTATGATAGCATTCCAAGCTTGTCAGTTGTAGTGAATCTGATGAAAAAATACATACATACAAGCTGAACAATTCACAGTGTCTTCAGTGTGAATAACTAATGTTTGGAAGACAAGGTCCTCAGTAGTGAAGTTTACTTCATAAAAAAACCTAAACACCACATATATGATCTTGACTGTTCCTTTCAGAGAACAGTTTTTAGGGCATCTCCAAGGCCCAGATTCCCCACAGGTTGCTAAAAGAAGGTATGGTCTATGGCTATGTGTTTCTTGTTTCCTACATTCTTTTTATCAGAGCAAAAGCTAGTATAGGTGCTAAAAAGATGTTAGAAAAAAAATTGAGGAAGTTTTAAATATGTAAAACTAAAGCTTCCCTGGCATGTCTTAGTATAATGTAACACAAAAAAAAAATGTCTTCAGTTTTAGGAGGCAATTCTGCAACTCTGCCATGTATGTCACTGAATCTCTGTTCTTTTATGTTCACATGTCAGCATGGAGTCAGATATTGCATTTGAACCACGACTGCTTACAGCTGAATCAGAGTTGCAGAACAAAATAAAGTTTAAAACAGAGAGGACAGGGAGATAACATGGTTTTCTGACTGTGCAACCATTTTTCTTGGGTAGAAAATGGAATTATAGTCTGTGGACAAACCATTAAGGAGATGCAGTTCTTGAGAAAAAATATTTAAGGAGGAACTTCTAATATGTCCTAAGATCTCTTAGGACATATGGTATCTGAGTAACTGTTTGTTCATTCCCTACTGAGATACATGATTTAAAGGAAAAACATAAAACTGGACCTATGTGATTGCCACTGTTTTTGTCAACTATTTTCTCATCAGCTTCTACTTTCACAGCATTATTCCATCAGATCCATTTCCCTACTACTTCTTTTCCTTTTTTTTTCTTTTTTTAAAATCTACATTCCTACTTGCTTAATTCCTCTGTTTCCCTGCCATAACAGTGATATTGCTGTATCAGTGCAATAACAGGATATTGCTGACCACAGAGGCCAAGGCCTCAACTAGGTACCACTTCCACTGGCAAAAATATCTCTTGTCTTCTGGGGAAGAAAATTATCCCAGACACAGCTTCTATTTATTTATGGTAATAAATCTGTATTTAAATATGGAAAGCTTCAGTGGAGATGTTTCCATGATTGTACAAATACAATTTCCAAGACTGGTCTGGAAAATGTGTCATGTGGGGAAAGCAGGGAGTTACAATGCTTGTTCTAACTGTTGGCCTTGTATGCTTTTCTGAAAATGATATTATAACCAATTCATTGTGCATTATCTCAGTGAAACTGCTGTGAAGACATGTGAGGATCTGACAGGCCTTGCTTGACAAAGCTGAATAGAAACACTGATGAAAGCCATTCTGTGAACAGCTGCTAAGTTCAGAAAGTTTTGCAAAAAACCCCCAGAAGTTATATTTTACAGTTATATCAATTTATAATTTAATATTCAATTTTTTCAAATGCTGACTGTCATATTTATGTGTCTTTATTTTAATTTGTATATGTGACTCTCTTTTGCATATGATGCAGATTACGATTTAATTTGTCTGGGTTTTTTACATTCTGTATGGAAACTTTTGAACAGAAACTAGGTGAGTCATCTTTAGGAAGTGAAGAAGATATGTGACAGCTTTAATAATTAGTGTTGCTGGCTAGCAATCAAAACTTTAGTGCATTTAATCATAGGCTTCTGTTTTATGCAAAGCTTTTTATGAAATAATATTTGCAGGTACTACTCAAGCGCATGTATTCTTGCATGCCGTATAGTTTCCATCTTCTCTATATTTCTAAATTAACAATATGGAAATTGACATGAGGGAGATTACAACCTTGCTTTCTTCTATGGGAGTCCTGTTACTCTGCATCAGAATAGGTATGTTTTATCTGCTCTATTTCTTCTTGCAGATGGACTCAAATCATGTAAGTACCGTTTGACAAGTACACCTGCTTGGCTTCAACAGATCAATCATTTGTCTACATCCTGCATGGGGGACTCTCACATATTGCAGATCTCTGTAACTGTACTAACACAGTGCAAAGGCTTTAAAACATAGTAATGATCAAATCACGATAATTTACATTTCAGTTCTTCCCATTTGTTGTAAATCTGTTTTAAAGTAGAGACGTGACAGGAGAACAACTTCTATAATGTGATATGCAAAATGGGACTGAAAGTGCTTGGCTACTTCAGTAAACACCAGAAAAGGCTACCATTTGTTGATAAATCAGGCAGATAAACATCAAGCAGTGAAAAGAACTAGTTAAACTAAAGGGCAGTAATAACACGAGAACAGGTGAAAACAAACTGTCAATGAGTAAACAGAGATTGAAAGTCATAAAGACAACAATGCAGAAGAATAAGATCATGAAACAGTTTTTTAAATAGGAATGAGCATTACCTGCTTTGAGGCATTCATTCAGTGCTTGAAAAATGTTACAGGAAGTGGATGTCAAGAGTAAACCTGAACAGCACGAGATCGGGTCTTAACTGAGGCTCCAAGGGACCAGCGAGTCTTGCATATTCCAAACACCTTTTAATTTATCTTGTTTATAAACAGAAGCTTTAAAGAGCTTCCATTGAAAAAGACAGAGATCAGTTTTCACTGTTTCAGCCACAAGTCCAACTGTATCTTAGTGATGCTTCATAGTCTTCCAGTAATTTTTCCTCAGTAATATTTTTGTCAGCACAGGTAATATATAACCAACCAAAAAATAAAATATGTCTCACTTCATTCTGAAAGAAGCCTATAAGCAACATTCTACATAATATTATTGAAATCATTACAAGATTTTCTGTTAAAAATTATACCTTTTCAAAGCTATATGAATTTGTAGGAATACCCTTCAAATGAGTAGTTGTTATAGAAGCTGGTTTTACTCTACCTAGGATACTGAATATTTACAAACATAGTCCTTCAACATTCCTGGCAATTATTTACATTCATTTCATCCTATTTACAAGATTAGACTGAATAATTCAGATTACTGAATTAATTTTTTATTAAAAAACCAAAACACTTCCTCATCATGTTTGTGGTTTTCAACACAACATAAATATTTACTACCTCTTAAAAAATATCATGACAGTGCTTATTTGAAAGATGATATTTATAGAGTTCATATTTTTCACATGCAGGAATGCAGAATCCACAGAAATGTGACTGTAAACTTGAACTGCACCAAATGATGACCTATTTTTTTTCTATTTAATATATTCTATCTATATAATGATTACATTTAATGATATAAATATCAATATGAAAATGTCTGATTTCAAGAATTGTTTTCTGAACAACAACCAACTAATGATCAGACACGTAGTGTAATGAAATGGTATCTAATCATAAAAATCAAGCATGTATATATATATACATATATATAGGCGAACAGTAATTATGATAGAAAAGTTGTTTGAAAAGCACTCTAACTTGGTGGAAAGAGTCTATTGGTTTCCACATAAATGTAGAGCAGGGCCATTAGGCCATCTTATTAGAGACATAAAAGCAGTGCATCTAAAGTAATGTGGACTGAGCTAGTCTGGTTTTCAACTTCATGGGCTTTCTGTACAACTACAGTCAAGTCTGATAAAAAAAAATATTTCTGTACTGAGATTAACTGGAAAAACTAAAGCTCATTTTAAATTCTATTATTTAGTCCAAGAAACTGCCAAGCATGATGTGTCTAATATTGTTAGCTCTACTATATATTGAAATACGTAAATGCAAATGAACTGACTGGTCATGAATTGCAAAACAGCTAGTAATATATTTCTGAGGGGATGTTTTCCTTGTTATGCTTCCTATGAGAATCTTATTCCTTGGAATTCCATTTAGAGTATATGGTATTTACATATCAATCTTACCTTGAAAAGGAGGGTTTTAAATTCTTAATCCTGGAGGTACTCATATACACAGTATTGATACATTTATTCCTAAGGCTTTTTTTATGCTCCTAACCACCAGAGCATCAAAGTAATTGAGTGTGCTGTAAGAAAAAAAATCTGAAGGTAGCATTTTTGATTGGAATATCAAGGCACTGAGAGATTAAATAGACTTTCAAAGCCATATAGCAACTCCTTTACTCTAGGGGATTTGAGCAGCATTCTGCTTGACTGAAAACCATTGTGCCATGCTTCCTCTTGGTGTAGAAGTTGATTCTGAAGTTAAATATTAGACATAGCTATAGAACCTTTGAGGAAAAAAAGTGGAAGTAGGTTTGGGAAAGTAGATGAAGGCATTTATCTGGAATTTATAGCAGCTGAATATAATATAGTTTTCTAGAAATTCTGAAAATTTTATAATGGAAACACTATGTGTCATTTTGAATGGATCCCAAAGGTCAAGTGTTCACTGGTATCAGAATTCCTCAGATAGGAACCTGCTCGGCCCAAACAGCTGCTGAAGCCACAGCCCAGCCCTGACCCCTCTGGTATGACAGCATCCAGGAAGTCCTGCATCCTAAGCCTGTGCCACACACTCAGCCCAGCAGCCCTATTCCTTCTCACAGCTTCAGTTTGATTTTCCATCCACTCCTGCTCCTGTTGCCTTGGTGCACACAGCACAGACCATACCAGAATAGGGTGCACAGCAGTCTGATATCCTTCATGGTCCCTAAAGGCCCTGGTCTCAGGGTGGGGGAGCAAGAGAATGGAAATACTCATCAGATGTATAAATGCAAAATCAGCACTCATATAATTTATTAATGATAATAAATAACTGTGGAAGTTACTCAAAACTGGATTAAAAAAAAAAGAAAAAGAAAGCAATTACAGGATTCAGCTTAATATTCTGGGTTACACAGGTGCTCACTCACCCTGTTTACAGTGCCTATAAGGACAGCGTAGCTTCAGATATCTACACATTGTTTCTGCATCAAAGCACTCCCCTTGGGCAGTGCTCAAAAGGAAATAAAAAGAGAATTTCTTGTTTACTCTTACTCTGTGGCTCTCAGGAGTTTTTTTCTTGTCAAAAGATTTCATTTTTCTGTTTATATCTTCTGCTGACTAGCACTCCACACTATTCTACCTTGCTTTTGTCTTCTCCCCTCTTCTAACCCCCTATAAGCTCACTTTACCACTGTCACAATTTCAAAGCCCTTCTGCAACTTAAAATAATTGTCAGAGGTTTGACTTTGGCAGTGCTATAGTAATGCTGCTGAACCCTTCCAGATGTTTAAAAGGCAATAAATATTTAGAGCTTAGAAAATAAAAAACAAGTTTTCAAAGGTGTCATTAAGAATGATGCAGATGTCTCTGAGTAAAAAAGAATGTCAAATAAGCAGTTAATGAAAAAAATGTAACAAGGATATTGGAATATCAGATCTTTTAAGCTTGTTTGAAAAATAAAAGCATGATTTGTGATAAATATCTTTGAGATCTGATGGCAACAAAATATGCACTAACTGATCTAGTGGTTGATCCGTGATGGTGGCTTTATAATATCCTGTTGAACCAGAAATGTATGAGTGACCTTCGCTACAACCCACCTCTGAAGGTGAGGGTAACTCAGGTTCTTGTTAACAAAACCTTTGAGGCAAATTAGAGTCAATTAACACTGAATGATTGGTATTTATAAACTATTCATATCTATATGTAGGGCTTATTTTAGGACAATTTGGTTGCAATGAAAAGCAGGTATGCAGCTGTTTTGATTATTATCTAGAGTAATATAGCAATATAAAAGCATAAAAATTACACTTAAGTAAATGTATAAGGAAACAAAAGAAAGATAAAGAAACAAGAAGAGTAGAAAAATGGTGGAGAGGAAAGATACCACCATCCCTGGATCCAGCAACAAGACTTGATTGTTGCTGTTGATCAAAGTGATGGTCAAGTCTGGAGCTGTCAGGGGTGGGGGAAGGCCAGCAAAACACAAAGTTCAATGGGTTAATATACTCTGAGGTTTTCATGGGAGTGCTCGTGTACCTCCCCTGATGGGGAAAATTTTACACTGTTTCAACACTGGGTCATGCGCAGTCCACTGGTGAAAGGCCCAGAAATGAGTGTGGAGGCACCTTTGGGATCTTTGATGGTTTATGACACCTTCTAAGACATGACAGCTGCCTCTCATGTCAGTGTAGTTGAGCCAGTTATGTCCCATCAGTAGGGAGGAATACCTTCAAGCCAACTGTGTAAATGTCCCAATACCTCCCCTGAGGCAGAGGTGGGGAGTTTTACAGCTGAGCCAGTTTTGTAAGGGAGGACATTGGCATAATAAAAAGCATTCCTGTCTCTACTTCTTATCAGCCTTCTCACTTACCTGGCTCAAAACCCAGCTTGTAGCCTCTGGTGGTACACCCTCTCTGCCTTATCTGGATCAGGGATTTCACCACCAAACACAAAAAACTCTTCTCCTCCCCTTCAGTTGGAGTGGATGGTGCAAACCTGGCCTCAGCAAAGCAACCTGCTGCTTTTGCAAATGGTCAATTTCCTGAGCCATTAACCATTAATATTTCAGTCTCTGACAACCTTAAATGACCTTAATGGTATTCTGTGGTTCAGAGCTAGATACAGTTTGACACAGAAAGACAGAGATTCTTTTTAAGTTTCATATTTGGGGCCCAGTTTCTCAAACACAAACAGAAATAAACACCAGAGATCCAGATATTCTACATTTATTTAGCTTTGGGAAAAGGTTTTTCTCTTAATACCTACTTTGAAGTTGCTGTGAGTTTATGTACGTGCTCAAGTTGGTATGCTCTAACAAGTTACTGTTCAGCAGCTAAGGTGGATTAATTAAAGGTATAGACATTCTTACCAAGTTTCAAATAAAACTAACTTTGCCTGATGAGAAAGGTATTTTGTAATAGATACTTATTCTTTTTCCCCATCAGTTATATCCTTGAATTTTAATTTAGAACCCCTAATTTTTCAAGTAGTATAATTATATTCTTTTATCATATCTTCTCTTTTACATGTTTTATAGTAAATCTTGATTTATCATAAGAATTAAAAACAGAGACAAGGAACACTCAATTCTAGTTGTGTCTTCTCTATCATTCCCTGGCTCATTGCTACAGCCACTTCTCTACCTCACTGCTAACAAGAGTGAGGTCTACTTCTGTCATACAGATCTGAATAATGTCACCTGGAACCTCTTATTCTATATAATATCAGCTTCTTTGAAGACACATTGTAAGCATGGATGTAGATTCTTGCTGTTTCTTGAGAGAAATGCCTATTTTTATTCCTCACAGTTTAAAAGAGGTGACAGGACATCTCTAAGGGGAAAAATAAAGGAACAGAAAGAAGATAAGGAAATTTTGAATAGTCTTCCAAAAAGGTATATGAAAATCATTTTCCTAGTGTCAGTGGCCAGCACACATAGCCATTGATGTTGGTCTACTAGAGTTATGCACTGCTCTCATAGCTGAGATGTGGCTGAGTGCTCTGTCAGAGCATAGCTGAACCCCTGAATTAATAACGGATTTTCATCACTTTGATGAATGTATGATAAGTAAACTGACAATGTGTCTTGCATTTTCACAATTCTTAAGTTCTGCAGGAATCACTGTGGAAATGTTCTTTGTTCTAAAGTAAGAAAACTGATTGTCAAAATGTGTATTTTACTGGGAACCTTCTGTTTTGTTTTTCTGTTTTTTGCTTATGCTTTTATTTTTTTCTGTGTGTTTTCTTTGAAGGCTGCTTACCTGTGATAAATATAAATTCAGAGCAAAAAGAGTTTACTCACAACAACTGTTTTGTGTACTTTGCACATAGTGTAAAAAGGGGAGGAGAGAGCTTTATTAAACAGCCTTGAATTTTTTCCGAATGATACTTCGTGTTGCAGCCCAACACAGGCATTAGACCATTATATCATGTCTGTTGAACACTGTGAATGTTCCACAGCTGATTAGATTGAACCGCTAAAATGCAGGTGCTTTTGTATGATGAAAAAAATCCAGTGTTTAGTGGTCCTCAAATTCTTACTTTCAACTGTGCAGAGTGCTCATCTAGTAAGTAAAATAAACTACATCTGTTAACACATGGACTGTTAGTATGTGATATCATTATGTTGCTTTGTTACAAGAGAATGCTGCTTTTATTTTCCTTTTTCCCTTTTTCCTTTATTTTCTTTCTTTTTCTTTTTTTTTAAGAAAACCATGTTTTAAGTAGCTTGGCTATGCAGCTTTTTAATTAGAAGACTCCCATACTACAGAAAGACAGAAACGTGTTTCTAGTAGCAACAGTGATTGTGTGGAATACATTTAAGGAATAAGCTGAGTAAACCAGCATAAATTTTTCACAGTCAATTCACAAAACTATCAGTAAAGAAGCAACCTCTCCAAATCTCTTTGAAGTGAACATAAATCTCTAAGAAAACAATACACTTTTTATTTTAGGTTTCAATTTTTACACAGAGAGTCCTACAGTGATGACCTAATGGTCAGCAATATGACAAAAGAAAACTTCCTTTTCTTTCTGGCACTTTGAGATGTTAGGATAGTTATTCATAATCTAATGCACAGAAATAATTCTAAATGTATTAGTTTTGGTCTCCACAATAATATCATCTTCATTTGAAAGACATTCTGTAGTCATAAATCTATAACTAAAGAAGACAGAAGAATAGTTAAAAAATGGATTCTGTGAGGAAAACAACTAAGTTTCCACATCCTACTGTGGGGAATATGTAAATATTTTGGGTGATCATTGGATGAAAAAATGGTGACCAGAAAAAATACATTCATTGAAAAGGAACCTTTGATTCTACTGCACATAATTATTTGTTTGGCCCACCACCCGGATTCAGACTTTTTTTGCTTCCTTTCTTGACACCCTGACTTGCATTTTCAGACTCAGAGAAAGCCATCACTGTGTCTGAACCTGAGTGTCTGTAGCTGACCCCTCAGCTGGACAAAAAATTACAAAGTTGAGCAGTACAGAAAATTCAGTTGGTAGAAGTGCTGTCAGTGTCAGTGTTAGTTTTACATGATTCTGAATTTAGGCAGCTTCAAAGCTGCTTTTTTTCTCTTACTAGCCAACTCCAAGTGATTTCTTCTTTGCAAATAGGATTTTAGGGAGTTCATTCTTCCACTTTCTTAATTTTTTTTTTCTAAATTGACTTTCTGAGATGGGTAACAAATGGCTTAAAAAAAATTTGGACTTCCAAATATTTGAATTCTCCCCATTATGTCTTTACTCCTGTTTTCATACATGAAGAATATCATAGAAACATAGAATTGTTTGCATTGTCAGGGACCTAAAAGATCATCTCACTCCAACCTCCCTGCCATGGACAAGGACTCCTTCCACTGGATGAGGTTGCTCAAAACCCCATCCAACCTAATCTTGAACAATTTTAGGGATGGGGCATCCACAGTTTCCCTGGACGCCACCCTCACTGTGAAGAATTTCTTCCTAATACCTGATGTAAATCTGACCTCTTTCAGTTTAAAGCAATTCCCCTTTGTCCCATCTCTATACACGCCCCTGTAAAAAGTCTCTTTCCAACTTTCTTGTACAACCCCTTTAGGTACTGGAAGTTGCTATAAGGTCTTCTGAGGGCCTTCTCTTTTCAAGACTGAGCAACCCCAACTCCCTCAGCCTGTCTTCATAGCAGATGTGCTCCAGCCCTCTGAACATCTTTGTGGCCTTTCTCTTGACTCACTCCAACAGGTCCATGTCCTTATGTTGGGGGCCCTAGAAGTGAATGCAGTACTCCACGAGGGGTATCACCAGAGCACAACAGAGGGGGGCAATCACCCTCCTCTACCTGCTGGTCACACTGCTTTTGATGCAGCCTAGGACACAGTTGAGTTTCTAGGCTGCAAGCGCACATTGCCAGGTCGTGTCAAGGTCCTCATCTACCAACACTCCTAAATCATTAGTCAGGAGCAGTCTCAATAAATCTTACACGCTTGAGCATGTTGACTACTGTCTAATACACATTTTTGTAAAACATAGTTTTTTGTTAGCAGAAAGAGGGCAGGACAAGAACATATACTCTGCAAGTGATACTATAAGTAAAAGAAACAAAGACTACCTCACCCAGTCAGGGAAAGTGAAGAAAGCACTACAACAAAGTTTTGTTTTGTGAGTTTATTTATATTTAGACCTAAATTCTTTTCTTCATTGATATAAATATACCTTATTGTTTGGCTGAAAAAGCAGGTGAACTTCACTAGTCTGAAAGGAGATATATGTAGGTAAGAAAATATATAAAAGACCATAAATTTCAAAAATTATTAAATATTCTGTGAGGGTAAAATCATGATGAACAGGATCAGATGCCCTTTTCAGTAGCATTACTTGAGGTGTTATTAAAGCTCATAAAACTTCATAAAGTATATTTATTCTAATTTATTCAAGGTGTGTTACTAAATAATTTTTTATAGATATGAAAGCAGATCTGTTTTTTCAGCTGGAAAATGTTGCTCCACATAATTGG
This sequence comes from Cephalopterus ornatus, assembly GCA_013396775.1. Taxonomy (NCBI): domain Eukaryota; kingdom Metazoa; phylum Chordata; class Aves; order Passeriformes; family Cotingidae; genus Cephalopterus; species Cephalopterus ornatus. Next base: position 44,014 of record VZRE01004825.1, read on the forward strand.
GATAAATATTTCACAAGGAAAATGTTACTATTATTTCACCCAAAACTTAAAAAAAATATTCTTTACAGTTCAGAATTATCATATCCAGTAACACTCCCTAAAATTATTTTGGTGAGTAAGATTTTAATGCAGTATGTAAAGAATTCTTTTAGATAGCTTTAAACATTGTTACCAAAAGGCATGGAAATCGAATTCACTTTTCTATAACAAATGTCAGTGACCAAACGGCAGGACTACAGATAAAGTTCATCCTTCATTTCCGATAATGTTGAAACACGTGCAGTAGCCTGACTACTCTTGTATCATCTGCATCACCAGTCTTGAACACCAACAGTTCAAATTTTTTTAATTTTTCCTAAATCAATGAGGAAGTTATTAAAACATATACTTTAACTTCTCACAGTACGTGGGGCCCCATAGAATTTAGAAATTGCTTTCAACTTCTTAATTCACTCCAAACCTTGCATTCAACATTCATTACTTTAGTGACTTTATTTTACACGTGATCTGTATCACCAAGCTCCTGCCACTTAGAGATCTATCTTTTCCATTTTTAAGAAAAACTTGAAGTAGCTGTTAATATTCCAAGAGGATCAAGATTTAAACAGAGGAGCTTGCTGTTATCATGTTGTTCCTTGAGGAAAAAATTGAATAACCAAGTTGGGCTGTTCAATTATTTCACTCTTGAAAGAATAGTGATTCAGTTGAGATTTTGGGAGCAGATTTTTGGGAGGAGATGCTAGCTCCATGCCTGAATATGTATTTTGCTTTGCTCCTAGGAAAAAGAACACAATGTGTGGTGAACAAATTAGAGTAATTGATTCATGAACATATTTACAAATAAAATGCCATTAAAATAATATTTATTTTTCATTGTCGTACCAACCAAATGAATATCCAACCTTGGCTTCTGCCATTGTATTAGATGGAATATGATGTTCATTAAAGTATTTTGCATTATTCACCAAAGTCTGCTGATCAAAATTAAAATCCAGTGCTTAGCATTGCAGACAAGAGAATGATTAAAATGATTAAATTGAAGAGATTAAAAAGATTAGATCCAGAGAGGAGAAGGGAGAGAAGAAAATTAAGCTGATAGTTTGTGAACATTTGAAAGATCTTCACTTAATCTATCTCTTGGAAAAGTTGGAGCCACTCACATAAACATCTATAAACAGTCTCTTCTGTCAGAAGCATTTGCAGTCAGGGAGAAATATGAATATACTGTCTGCCAAGAAGAAGGATGGACATCAGTTTGGCCTACCTAAAATAGCTCTCCATGGCATAAGATGTACTGTGGAGTCTCTGCTGGTACTTCTTGAAATTGATTATGGTATTGACTCAAAATTTTTCAAACAATGCTGGTCTTTGAGTACAATTCATCATTGTCTCATGTTGGCAATATGTGTGTGATTTCGCACATGTAATATTTGCCATCTAGTTCATGAGTCATGGTTATTAGTCTGATGCGTAGGCCTATCAATTAACATAATTTATCCAGAATATTTTATGCTACATTTTACGTAAGACTACTATGTCTTTAAGTTAAGGTAGGTTTAACTTGTGCTTCAGAGATGTCTGGTATGGAATTTTCTCGAATGGCATTGTATGATTCAGGATATTCCATAGCAGTCTGGAAAAAATGCCTATTCTTAGCTTAGCATTGTTGATCTGATACAGTTAACCAAATATGAAATAAGTCATGTAGAAAGAATTAGTCAGGTTTCAAGTTCAGTTAGAAGTTAACCTTCAATTTATGATTGCCCTGAAATTTTAGCTCATGTTAAAATTATATTATGTTATTTTTTTAAGCGGATTCATTTAATTAGATTAACCAAATTGAAGGTTTTGGTGTAATGGATATAAGTTTACTTCAAATCTTGTCCATAAGTAGAAACAAGTAATGTAGTATGGAGAAAATAAAACCAAATTCTCCTTCATTTGAATAAATCCAGAGGAAAATCTACTTTGAGATACTTGATTAACCGTTATGGGAGAGGTTAGAGGGGAAACATATCTAAAATCAAAATCTTTGCTTAAAATTCAGTTTTGGGGGAAATACAAATACTAATAGCTATCGTTGTAATGAGACAATAAGTATAAAGAAATCATGAGGTCAGGAATTTGCAACTTTGTGCACTAGATATTAGATATTACACTCTACTAGGAATTGATAGGCTTGATAACGTCCACTGGGCCTCTTGTTGCACAACCACTGAATAAAATTTTACCAAAAACATAATGTTGACATGAGCAAGGTATTTGCTTTGTGAATTTTGTTTGAACATTTTCCAAATAGAGATATGAATGTAATAAAATTCAGAAAATTGAAAGAATCATTATGCAATTCATTAGGAGTAGAATGGAAAGAATTCATTATGAAAAAGATCAACATTTTAATGATGTTGTGATATTGAAAGAAAAAAAAGTCTTTCAAAATGTAATATTTTGGCACCCTATCAAAAGCTAGAAATATTTTATTATTACATGAAAACCAGTTTTTTGAACAGCTTTTCTAACACTACATGGAGTTCCTCTTGGATATATGAGGACACGTGTGCACCTCATAAACTTTAATTTGCTCCCATAACCTTTGTTATGTAGTGTTCAGAATCCCCAGCTGAAATTAAATGTGTAAGCTATGATACTTAGACAACCAAGAGAGAGGAAAAGGTGTTAAAAATGTTTCATGAGTGCTTGTGTTATGAATGATATGGCTGCTTGTGCCAGATGTTGTGCAATCTGTTTAAGATTCAGCTGATACTTGTCAGAGGATCACAGAACTTTAGGATTTGCTGCTTACAAATGAGGATGTGTATATAATTTTAGCTATTCCTTGGACATGTAGGTCATGATAACATTCTAAGGATGATAAAAGAGTAGGTTAAATTTAGCCATGGCAGTTTAAATCAATCTAATTCAGTTCTTCTGAGACTCTGCTCTGTATGCAGTCCCCAGATAGTCATCCAGTCATGCTTTCTCAACAGTTTCATTGTAAAGCTGGATAAGCATGAAGATAGTTCTTGCAAGTGCCATCGTAAGTGAGGGGTAGGATAGCACAGCTGAAGGACAGGTGAAAGAAGCAATGATAGACTGGAGGAATTTTTTAAACTTTGTTCATGAAAAATTTAGAATCGTAGAATAGTTTGGGTTGGAAGGGATCTTTAAAGGTGATCTAATCCAAGCCCCCTGCAATGAGCAGGGACATCTTCAACTAGATAAAGTTGCTCAGAGGCCTGTCTAACCCAGCCTAAAATGTCTCTAAGGATCAGACATTCACCATCTATCCATGCAGCCTGTTCTAGAGTTCTAGTGTTTATTTTAAATGATCATGCTAAGCGTATTCATAAGGTTTAATTTTTAAATAATCAAAGAACCATGTTCTGAATTGAATCTTTCTGGAGGTAAAAAGTTTAAGATTTTAATTCAGTTTGAAAAGGTATGTCAAGCTAAAACATCCAAATACTCCTTTCCCAAAAGGGAGAGGATGGGGAAACTGGAACAGGAAGTGATTTGCTCAAGGGCATAACCAGGTGATAACAGAAAATTGAAGAAGAAAGCAATTTTCCCCAGCTCTTCAGTATGAAATCAGATCCCAGGTCCACTTTAAATGGTAGCTCCTTACAGTGCTAACTTCAACAACTCCAACTTTCAATATTTTCAAGCTTCAGTTGCATTGAGATTTTAAAAAGCCCAGTTTCTGACAGAAAGGTCTTGATGACTGATACATATGATCTTTACCTGATTTCATTCATCGTAACTAAAGGAATCCTAAAACTGTGCTTCCATCATCCTTCCAAATGACAATCCACTGTAATCAGGTTTCCCTTGCAAGATTTGCTCCTTTTTTCAACTCTGTGGATGAGACTTCCATTGTACTTCAGGAAAAGTACTTATCATTTCTGTTTCCTTTTGGAAATACAGGTAAATTATCTGAGTAGCTATTTTAATGTATTTTTTTAGTCCATGTGTCCTTTCACTTCTCCAACAAAAACAGCTATAACACTACACAAAATAACACTGATATCCTATATTTATAAAATGGAAAACAATCATATTTATTTTATAAGTGAATTTGAAAAAGTATGACCAAATATTTGCTAATATATATTCTTTCCTGAGAGAAGGAATATCTTGACACTTTTATTAAAAGACTAAATCAGCATAAAATGACCAGAGATGTAGTTTTAATGTCTGAGGCAGTTATTGGACTTCATTACAGAGTCTAATGAATGTATCACTTCTAGAATTCAGTCCTCTTTTTGTCATCACACAAACACACAGACATATATATATTTGTAGAGAGAGGAATTGTAGAGAACAATAGTAATTCATTTTGAATCACAGTGGTACATTTACAACATGAGGTTCTCTTTTTTAGACTGCCACAAGTTTTATGAACAATCTAATTATAACAGAATTGAAATTTAATGCAAGTTAAAGTGATTGATAGTACATGCTCAGCTTTATATATAAAAATAAATAGTCCTTGCCACACTCACTTGTAATCTGACTCACTATCTTCTTATTACATGAAGACACAATGGCTGTGTATCTACTGTTGCTCAAAGGCCCAGCTGAATCTAGACTGCCCACATGCTGGCTTGCATATTGGTACAAATTACAGGCAAGTGCCGGTGTTTTTTTCTATTCTTCTGAACTACCTGCAAATAAATTCAGTCACGAGCTTGGAAATGGTTTGAGTGCAAGTCTTAGATGACCAATTTGTCCCTTCAGAGAGATGGTGCAGTCCTAGACAGAGATTGGACAGGTCATTGCGGTGGTTCCTGCTAATCTGCATCTTGTGGAGGTGCTGGATCATGAGGTTTCTCTGGGCTAGTTTCCACTCCCTGACCTCCCTGGAGATCAGAGCGAGAGAGTCTCAGGTCCTGATGCAGGATCATGGCTCTACCCTCCTCAGAGTCTTTCCAGAAACTCTGTTACCTCAGTAGGCTAAATTTTCCTTGGTTATAAAGAGTAGGTAGGTATACTTTACTAGTGGCTAGTCATTTCAAACCACAAAGTTGCTTTCTGATTTTTTTTATACTTGTTGGTGCTTAAAATATGCTTTTTCTGGGTACTTTCAGACACTTTCATGTTTTCTGATGTTCAAACAGACTTGCTTGCAGAGTGTGGCTCCCTGCTTGCTTGAGCACACCAAAACCATTCTGTTTGGGAGAGATACTTCATTGTATTCCATCTACTGTAGCTATAGAAAAAGGTAGTAAAGTTCATAGGTCTATGCTAACAGCTGTGCTAATTAGGCCTCTCTGCTATACCTTCTGATTGAAAATCAGGATGCCTCATTACAGTGGCATAAGCTGGAAAATTGAGCCTTGTATGTCCAGATACATTTAGTACAATTATTACAGAATGATTTCCCCCTGTTTCTCACAGAATATGTGAAATGCATGGGAGATCAGGATAATATATGTCAGGATAGTATATAGTCTGAATGTCATGCAGAGCAAGAGTAAAGAGGATAATTTTGAAGGCATGAACATCAAGCCCACAACCTAAATAGGTGTCCATTCAGCATTTTTGATATGTATTTATTTGTCCTGCTTGGTGTCACCACATTGCAGGAGACAGTATGACCCTTCCTCAGCCTTGCAGGTGAAATGGCAGTAAGAGAAAAATTGAAACAGAGCAATTACCAGAATGCTCAAGTGTGTTGAGCTGATAAGTTGTTCCCAAACTTGCTATATGTTCAAATGTTGTTTTCCAAAGCAAGAAGCACTGATTTCTACATGAAAGGTGATACATCATGTTGAAAAAAAAGATTCTAATATGAGATTCATCTAAGTTCATGATGTATATGAGTTGTTGAAGTGTCTGAGTAGAATACAACTTCAGTTAGAATAACTAAGGTATTTACAGAGAAGTTGTTTAATGTTAGCCCTATTCTGAAGATATAGCTAATATAGTCAAAAGAGTGTAGAAAGGAATTTATGTAATCACCCAGGAGAAGTATTTTTCTAGTGATCTGAATGACTGTTTAAACTCCACTGACCAGATCTCCACTGATTACAAATGAACCTTAAAGTCAGTCTAAATGTTTTAATTTTGACTTGATTCCCACTCTGGGGGCTTGATTCATTTACCTACACAAAAATATCTATGTTTGTTAGAGATCTAAGGTATGGGACTAGTGTGAAAGACGATAAAGGATCATGGAAGACCTATGCTTTTCTGGATAGACATTCGGAAGCCATAACATAGCACCCAGGACATCTCAAAAGACACTGTATTTGTGATTAGGTAACAAAATCAAGCCCTGGCTTTCATGAGCTGAACACCATAAAGAAGCATAGGATATCTAACAGACCTATATTCTGCACACAAGCAGCTGAAAAAAACCAAAACAACCAAGTAAAAACATCCAAAACCCAATAGTCAACCATGATACATTTCATTGTATTCCCATTGTTACAACCCGGTGGTAATGTTTAACTAATCAAGAAACAGCAGAAGATAACATGGTTCAGAATGATAACAGAACGGGTTTTGCAGTATTTGGGATGAAGAGGGAGAGCGTGTGTGGGAAAACGTAGCATCTAACTAGAATATTTCTACTACCAGACCACGCACCGGGCAGGCCTCTTATGCTTGGGCAGTAATTTCTGGTAAGAAGTGAATTCCTCACAAATGATAGCTACATCCAAAATTCAGAACAGTACATTAGCTTATACCCTAGCTGGTAACAGTGACTCAAATGTTCATCTGTTCAAACTCAGAGCAGAGATCTGAATCTCACCATTCAAGTGACTCAGCTAAACAGTTACCTATTCACCATTCTTTCCTGCACTACCTGTAAACAAATCTGTAGTTGAAATAATTTTTAAATGAACTGTAAATCTTTTTTTTTTTTTTTTACCAGCCAGCCTATTGATCCTCTTCTTAAATAAATTGTTCTTTAACAATTGTCGCTAATTGGAGAGGACAAGACAAGCATTTGCAAAGTTTTGCAGACAAAAGAATAACAATATTTTTCCAGAAGAGATTCTAGACTGAGTTTAGCAAAGCCAGATTCTGTGAACAAAGCTGGTTGAATGATGGAAACAGAATCTAAAGAGAGTCAGCTCTGCTGTTCAGAAGCTGTATATCCTCAAAACTTTAATTTCAAATAAATGTGGGTAAAAGCATTTATCCTGAAGGTTGAGTTCTCACATAGAGATATTTATAACTAACCTGGAAACATTATATTAGGAAGAGACTGTCCCATATTTTTTCTGGGACTTGTATTGCTAAATTGATATATAATTTTTTCTGTAAGTATCCCAGAATGAATAGACATTGAACATTTATTTTGGTTTTTATTAATCTTTACTTAGGTAGTGAAAGAACTTTAAATGTAATTAACTTAAACTGTAATAAAGAAGAAAGTTAATGTGGCCACCTTGAAGGCAGAGTATTCAATATTTAAAAGAAAATTGTAGCTACCAATAGTCTTGAGATCTATGAAACATTTTTTTCCATTAAATAGTACACTTGTGAACACTTACATTATTTTACCCTTCAGCGTAGAAATATTGTACCAAATTATACTGTGGAGAGTGTTTAGGATTTGTTGCATTAATATTTTTTTTCTTGGTGCTGTAACATTTCCATGTGGCATGTATTATAATAACAGACACAAAAGAAATATAATCTTTCTACCACTTAGAGTATATTAACTCTGAATGTCACAAGCCAGCCTAATATATCTCTGAAAATTTTAATTTGTGGTCTTGAAGATTTGTAACTATATTAAAATACTTGACATAAATGTTTTCATTGTCCAGTTATCTGATTTTGTTATATTTATTAATCACTGCATTTGATAGGACATACAGGTTCCTAAACTCAAGAGTTAACCCAATGTACTATAATGTTCTTAGAGATGATGTCTTGACAAATGCAGTTAGTGTTGTCCCTATTAATTTAAACCATTATAAACATTTATTTTAGACATTATTGCCTGGCTAAGTCTGTAAATAAAGCTGTAACTGCATTAATAATCAGAAGTTATTTTTATGTTTTGCTCCAGCTTGCCTGAGAGTCTCAGTATTCTGTGTATAACAAGATGCTGATTATCAGATAGACAGAAAATATTCTCTTTTAAATATTTTCCATAAAAGATCATTTTGTTACAATCGATCTTAAAACTTTTCCCAGTTCCATTTTATAGCACATGCTTTTGTTATAAAACACTATTTTAATATTTGGTTTAAAGAATGATTCAGCAGTTCAGTCTTTTCTTGCTAGCTGCAGAGAGTCTCCAGTCTCTCTGGAGGTAAAACATGTTGTTAGAAAGGGAGCTCGGCATTTGTTGTGCAGGAATTTTATGAAGATGAGCCCTTGGACTGTTAAATTGAATCTTTTCAAACACAATGAATGTAGTTAATTTTACAATTTGAAGCTTACTCTTCAAAATAGATTTTTAAGGGATTTGCTAGTTATTTTAAGGTTATAACTATAACCTTACCAAACTAAAACTCTCCAGTTATTTTCACTGACTGTATAAGAACCACAATTCTTTTGAAGAGTTTGCAGTGAACGAATCTTGAAAAGTAAGACTATCGTTAATAGAGTTGTAATACAAAGAAGGATTCAGCCTTGAGGATTCAGAGTTAAGTGGAGCATTAGCCCGTTAAAGTCATCCTAGCTGTTTCTACTCAATGATCGAGGAACATCTGGTTGCAAATGTATGGTTGATCTCACCTTACCCAATGAATTTCTGTCACATAATAACTGATATATTAAAATAAGATAAAAGAAAGGATGTAACACTATACACACATGTGGGAGATCTGCCTACAGACCCTGA
>VZRE01004826.1:0-63319 GCA_013396775.1 Cephalopterus ornatus
TAGCTGTTTCTACCAAAGCAGCTGAGACCTCTGAAATAGTAATTTTTCTTTTTCATTTTTTTTCTGCCAGCAGCAAAATCTAGAATTCAGACACAAAGTGAGTTCCCTGTGGGAAAGCCACCAAGCAGAAGATATACAACCAACAAGATATGTATATATGCAATGACAAGATATCTATATAGAAATATAGATATAAGACAACAAGTTGAAGACTACTGTGCTCTAGTTTTCCGTTACCTATACACCATGGATTCAGGAGTCCTTTTGTCTGTACAATTGGCACTTTACAACCCCACTTCACACTCCCTTCATCTACCTTCTAAGTACCACAGAAATGCAAGGAACCTGTATCCAAAAATCATGCCATTGACGATTTCTGGATTCCAAGATGAACACATGCAAATTGCCTGAATTTGATACCTTTTGGTATGTGTGGGTATATCCTTCAGGAATAATATTCTAAAAGCAATCACAATTTGGGCTGCCTCTGAAATTTTTATTGCACCTTTTGGTAACACAGTAGGGTGTGATTTGCTGTCAAAAAAGGGTTGTTTTTATTGTTTCAGGTGGGAGATATAACACAAGCCAGTATGGTAGACATCCATCATGTGTTTTTTTAAGAGTTTTGGCATTAAAATGAAATTGTTTATTTATCTGTACCAATTAAAAGACATTGACTATTTGAAGATTAAAAAGTGCCATTTAAGACCTTGTACAAGGTGTTGTTAGTTAAAAAGAAAAAAAGGCTTCTTAGAGAAAAGGTCGGGAATAAATATCCTCAAAAGATTCAGAAACTCTTTATTCCTCACTCTTTATTCTTCATTGGACTAGACTGAAATTTTCATATATACATATATGCATATACATACATAAGCATACCTATAAATATTTTGACAGTAAACCAATAAAAAGATTGTACATCTGGAATGAAAGTTATATCAGCAAAGACACAGTCCTGCAACACTTTTGTGTGAAGTCCTGGCAAGCATCAAGTGTGCTAAGAATTCAAGATATGACCTCAGATTTCAACAGGACACCAATTACTGTGTATGAGTTATGAAGCACTTCTATTGTTTCCCTCTGAAACACTTTTTCGATTGAGTTTAGAACATACGAAAGATATGAGAATGACAGCTCCAGAGAATGAAGGTTTCTGTTTATCTGTGTTACAGGCAGAAAAGAAGGCAACTGAGGAGTGAGTTTCCTCAGCACAGTTCTGGAAGGAAACTTCTACGACTGGGAGCACAGTAATGTATTTTGACCTTTATTCAATAATCTGAAGAAACCATACAGACACTGTGAGTCCAAATAACCACAACCTCTAAACATATCCTGCATGTAAACTTAGTTACATGTATTTATGGCTGCTTTGACTAATTTTAAAAAAAGACAGAGTGAACTCCCACAGAATATTCATGTACAATTAAAAAAGGATTTTATAATTTTTTTTTTTTTAATACTGCAGTGTTTTCATACTCAAACAGCCTTTGATGTCTCCATTTACACTGGTACAGCAATATCCATTAGTGGCAGAAGAGAGTTTTTTTTCCCAGATGTTTGCAGAAGCAGCCACCTCCATGCCGACTCCAAAATCACTGAAGCTGAAATACAACCACTGGACTGTAACAATGATACAACAAAGCAACAGGAACTAGGCAGTAGTTGTATTGTCACTAAAAGGCCATACCATGACTTTAGAGTCTTTCTAGCTGTTTTGGTAACAAAATGTCAGGAAGTCAGTTCAATAAGCAAGGTTGGGGTTTTGTAGGGGTTTTTTGGTTGGCTGTTTGGTTTTCTTTTTTATTTTTCTTTCTTCTTTTCTTCTGTTATTCTAACTTGAATAAGCAGCAGGCACAGAGTGCTGATGGCCAGGTTACTCTCTGGTCTCAGTTCCATTGCATTTAAGCACATATCTAACTGACGAAACGAATTGTCATATATGTCACATAAGGTACCGTCTTAGTGCAATCCAGTCTTTCAGACACAACAGCCATCCTTCTTTATACCTAATTCAAGGTTTTAATAGAGAGTTCCAGCACCTAGAATGCAATCTATTGTTCCCTAGAGACCCTTGGATAAATTATAAGACGTGAATGCCACTCAGTGCAATTTTGCAAACAAGAAGAAGTAAAAATTAATGACCATCACTGGCTGTACGTTTTCAGCAAAAATATGCTCCAGGGTATATTGTCATTTACCAATTAACAATTAATCACCTGAAACATCCCAGTGTGGACAGAGAAGAGAAGGATAGCAGCACTCCCTGGTATAGCTGTTGGACAAACCTTCAACTACCTTTATCACTCTGAATTATTGGTGATGTGAAAGGGAGGGCTTATCCTGCTCCATTTCAAAAAAAGTGCTTTAAGATGACTCACATTTTCCTCCACAACTTTCTAGAAAGACATCCCAGTTCCACTTTCACCATCTTATTTTATAGTCAATAGCCTTGTGTTTCATTATATAGGATTCAGGCATCTCTGGACAGTATTGCTATAAATCTTGATGGCTGACAGAACATTGAATGAATTGCTGTAAATTTTAAGTGACTGTATTCTGGCACTGCTGATGTAATTCAGCAAGCATATAAAATGAGATGGCAAATGTTAAGCAAAATTATAGCAATAACTGAAATCAGAGGTCTGATTAAATAATGGACATATTTAGTTTTGTTGCTGAACTTTGTTTTCCCAGAACAAGAAAAGGAAATGGTATATAACTAGAGGCAAATATGTATATTTTGCCAGCCTGACAGTATATTGTCTCGCATCACACTGCATTAATTGCAATAAATTGCTTTCCATCTTTTCTGGGATTTAGACTTTGTGTTTTGGAAGGTCTTTTGCAGTCCTATGTTTCTCTATTCCTTTCATCCTTTCTTTGAGGAAAAAAAAGACTATTTTCATCTTAGACAAATTACTCATAAATAAACCTCAAAAAAAAACTCATAAAAAAGCAGGCTGTTGTGTAATATTGAACTGATATTCAACATCCCTACCACTTAGAGCTCACAGTAATTTCTTAGTGTCAAGACTTTTTAAAATTAAGGTCTGCATGTGCTTTAGTGTGATTTTTGACAGGGATCTTTGGTGTGCAGCGTGTGATTTAGATGCACAAGTTTCAAGACTGAGATGATAAGTGTGTGGCCATGTAAATAAACATATCTTTAGCTTTATGCACCCAAATAGTCAATCTGATTTGAAGTCTCATGCCTAAGACTAAGGTTGTGTTTATGTGGAATAAACATGGGCTTTGTTAGACAAGCAGTCCATTTCACAAGAACGAATGTAGCCTACACCAGTCACAAAATGACGTGTCATTTGCTTGAAAATAATGTGGTTTTTTTTTTCCTATAAAATGTTTATGACACCTTTTGCCTTGGGACTTTTGTTTCTGCTTTCCCACTTGCTCGGTAAGTTCCTCTGCTCAGGGCCCACCTTCTGTCAAACCAGTTATTTGGAAATGTCACCAGAAAAATGACATGAGAAGTTGCCGAGAAGCTGACATATGAGGGTCCACGTACAGCAAGGCTCTATTGCTCATAGATGATCTGTGATAGCAACCTGTGATAGAAACAACAGAACCTATCTCATTTGAATAGGGTAGAATCAGTTCACATCATAAACTCCTAGTTCCAGACTAGTGACAGTATATTTTATTGTATCCATAATTCTGTGTAAAGATTTGGGTTTGATATACATATCTTTTATAGCTCTTTTAAGCCTGTATGGCTCTGTGGATTTAGGTGCTTGATCTTGTTTCAGATTTGAGTACTGATCACTAATCTGTTACAACAGTTTTATGTTAGTGAATTTGACCCTAATTCTGCAATGATATCTGCCATCTTTTCATTCTTCTGTACATCACCTGGCAGCTGTATATGTAGTTTCCATGTAATTTATGCCTTGCAGGTGTCAGTAACTCCACGTCAGAAAACAGAAAGATGCATGGATGTATTTAGTAATTACTGTGTTACTAACAGGGTAATTGCATACTTATTTCTCTCTACAAATTACATGGTAGTAGCACTCAGAATTACTATTACAGACATCTTCAGTAGTTGCCAGTAAATAATTGCTTTTTAATTACAATATAATTACATGCTTATTACTGTCTGGTAGAATAAAGCACTACTTGATTCTGTATCCTTTGTGGCATTGTCACAGCAGCCAAAAGTTCATGGATGTCATTCACACGAGCACTGTCAGTGGCAAATCAACGAAATTTTGGAAAGTGTGTTTATCTGAGAATAGGAAATGGCCATCTCTAAGGAGGTGAAACCAGTCTTTGAGGAATCAGTTTATCCTGTTATCAAAGCACCTCTCAGTTAAAGTTAAACATGCCATGGTTTTCAAATGCCATTGTGACTCCTCTGTTTTAAACTGAAAGGAATGGTGTCCATGGGTGGACCAAGGATAAGAGTTTGTACAGTGGCTTTCACCAAGAAAATTCCATCCCAAAACTTCATACGGTTGTATGTCACTTTCCCATTGACAGTGGTGAGTTCTCACCCAATAGTTGACTTTAAGTTGCCCTACAATAGTCTGTTTGGCTGTGAATTTGAGAGCCAAAGTAGTATAAAGCAACATCTGCCATGAGTTCAAGGTTTCCAGAAGAAGAAGCAAGCCAAAGCTAGATATGTTTCTCAGGATTGACAACTTCTGATAAATTACAACAATTAAAACTCAGGGGTCTAAGGTGTAGAAAGAGCATTATTTTATTCACATAATCATGTAATAATTATCTAATAGTAGTAATAATATATAATCAATCTCTACTCTGTTTGTCAGCAGCGTAGAACAGCAGAATATTCAAAAAATAGAACTAGTTTTAAGGAGGTCCACTCAAACAAATTACATCTAATAGAATCTGTCTACACACCATGCCAGTAGCAAAGCCTACTCCACATCTCATGAAGAAACAAGCTTTTTAAATTCTACCAAATTTTCTACACTTTCTCAGCAAGTTCCTCACTGATCCTGGCCTAGAGGAGCTACAAGCCTTTAGCTACAAGATCACCTCTCCAAGAACCAGAGACTTGCTGAGATACAGTTAATCATGAGTGAGTAAATATTTTACTGTAAGATTGTACAGTCTGGTTTATTGCAAATACAATGGGAAAATTACCCAAGGTTCAATTAATCATCAAAATTTGGATAGCCTGAGTTCTGCAGACTGTTAATCACAGTTTACACAAATAGGCAGCATTTTCAACCATTCAGAGCATGCTGTGCTATTCAAAATGCTTTACAAGTGAATGAAATTCTTCCTGTGATTCTACATGGAAAAACAAAACAAACTAAAAAAAAAACAGGCACTGAAAAAACTCAGTCTCTCTTTTGACTTCCGTGGTGTAAAAAACCTTTCTGTTTGCTGGTTTGTCAACTTCCCTAGTGACACTTTAAGGCAGTGCTTATTCACACACATTGCCACTTTCAATAATGCTCTCATTTGCAGATAATAGGGAAAATATTTTCTATCTCAAGTTTCAAAGTGAATCTGATCTTTCATACAGGAAGAAAGTGAAATGATTAAATGTAATAGAGTTGTAAAGGTTTCAGCTAATCATTGATATTGAAAGAAGAGAAATGATTTCGGTTAACATTCAGCTATGTTTTCATGAAGTCTTTCTTGTTGTCCACTCTACTTTCATTTTCCCTCTCAAGGACAGTTTATATTGTGCTCACAAATTCTCTTATCAACAGATGAAGTTGAAATTCAAAGAGCAGTCAGCAGCCACTGTGAGCAGAGTCACTAAAACTATATTCTTTTACACATACTCCTTTGATTTGAGTTCATTTAAATCTACCTTGAAGGGTTGGCAAAATAACAGTAGGCTAAAATAATGATTTTCTTTGTGCTTAACTAATAATACATTTTGTTTGAGGTCAGAATTTTCAAAATGATTTAGCATGTATGACATATTGGTAGTCTTAATTTTCAGAGACTTCCTTTTAATCGAAAATATTGTTCTTTGTTTTTGAAACTGGATTGCTGGGGTGGAGAACAAACTGCAGACCACTCAGTGGTATTACAAATAATTCAAAGGGAAATGCAGTGTTGAAAGCAGTATTATTTGCTAAAGGGCATTTGCTAGCAGACAGGAACATAGAAGAACTACTGTCTCAGCTGAACGCTGCAGCACAGTAAAGGTATGTCTGTGCTTGGATCTAGAAATTAAAGACCTTCTACTGAAATGGAATAATGAGATTTGAGTGTTTAAGTAAACAAAAAAATGCTGAACAACCAGTATTCTCCAAGCTAATATCAAATGGGTAAAACAACGCACTCTTCATGGTCTTTGGGACATCTAGCATAATTTCACTGAAATGGATGCTGTTATTTTTCACTAACTTGTTGCTGTTTTAGAGTTGAAAACCTGGTTTGATCACTTGCTTATGATCCATCAACTATACAAAACAAAATACATCTGCATCATGAGTGTGTCAAGGGAGATTTAGACTAGATATTTGAAGAAGGTTCTTCACCCAGAGGGTGGTTGGGCACTGGAACAGGTTCTCCAGGGAAGTGGTCACAACGCCAAGCCTGAAAGAGTTCAAGAAGCGTTTGGATGATAGTCTTGGGCACTTGGGGATGGTCCTGCGCAGGACTAAGGGTTGGACTTGATGATCCTTGTTGGTCCCTTCTAACTCAGCATATGCTGTGATTCTGTGATTCTATAAGCTTGGAAGGGTTAACTGGAGATTCTGACTCTACTGGCAGGGAGAGAAGCACAGTTACGGGAGCTCCCCATTTCAGCATTACATCTCCACTTAGAGGCTACATGATCATATACACCATGTTCTGGGAATAAACTTTTTCACCTTCAAAGCTTTTTGCTGAAGCTGCAATATTTTGTCAAGAGCATTGAAGCAGAGGAGTGTTATATAGAGTGAAGAGATGCAGCAGCTGATCTGGAAAAAGGACCATTTCAACTTGATGCATTCATCCTAAAAAAAATCGAGCAAAACTTTTATCCTACATGCTCTTGATCCATGCATGCTTCATTACTGGAATAATTGAACCTGAAGTAGTTCCCCTAATCAAAAGAAACATAAAATCAAAACATAGGAGAAAAACAAAGAAGAAGATGGAAAAATCTGGTGAGATGGGGCAAAAGGCTATGAAGCATATCTGGGTTTGCAGCTGGTTTCTGTCTTACCTTTCCGTGATTTGAATAAGTTGTATAAGATTTCAGTATTTCATTAGGCCAGGTAAAATACAGGAATAACAATCCTTCCTCTGTTTCCCTTTCCCGCCGTATCTATTTAGCCTGTCAGTTGTCTGACACATGGGCTCACCTCAGTGTCTGTTTATAGCATTCCAGTTTTGATGGGGGTGTCTGGCTGACAGATGTAATTGATGGTAGTAACACAAATCAGAAATCTTTTGCATGGATCTTTCCTGTGTGACCAGGATTTACAAGTGATTATACATGGCAAACACAGTGTGTTACCTCCTCATTCCCTACACAACTTTTGTGTCTAGTTTCTGTTCATTTCCTGGACTGTCTTAGCACGCACTTACAGGCCTCTTTATGCTGTACTTTGGATTAAATCCCTTTGTGCCTCTGAACGTGCCTATAGGTTTGGGGTTACCTGGACTTTTTATGCATGTAGTCCTGACATTTTACACACACGGCACAGTATACTTAAGCACAGTATTGCAATCTTTCCTGAGGCCTGATTAAAAGACATAAAAAAACGCAACAACTTATAATTAGGCTAGTGTCATGTATACAGTGGGTTAGGGCTTTGATATCAAGAGTAATAGAGAGTATTACTTACTTAAGAGTGACTGTGTGATGTATTTGCGTATGGTTCAGACAGAAAAGCTCAGGAGGAAAGGATATTCTGAAGAAAGTTGGTGTGAATGGAGTTCTCTGCAAAATACTGATGTGGTGCTGCTTGTACTTGTTTTATTTGTCAGGCATTTTATGGGAGAAAGTCGAAAATGCAGCTGGAGATGAAGAACAGCGTGAAAAAAGGAGAGATATGAGTAAAGTTAAAAGGTGGAAAAGTCTGAAAAAGTATTTGAGGAGCAGCTAGTTAGGTAGGCTGTATTGTCTGAGTATTCAGTGATGGGAGGCAAGAGAATAGGTAAGAAAAACTGGAGGTGGGGATGAGTGGTTTTATTTTTAATTGGATGAGGAAACCAGGAGAAAGGTTCCAACAAGTGACACTCAGGCAACCATTCACTTTCAGCATTTCCTTCTATCCCCTTTCAAAAAGCTACCCATCTTGACCAAATGTTCAAAATTTTTTTTAAAGCCGTAGTCACAAAGACACACATGATCAGTTGTCTATAAATTGAAGCTTGCCTATGATATTTTGCTCTCACTGTGAATTTGGACACTGTAGAGGAAAAAGACATATTGCATGCACACACTGTACAGAAAAATCTGGTAACAAACAACTAAAGGCTGACTAACAAAGAATGTAACATCATACCCAGAAAGAGAATGATTTCAGGTTGACAGGATTATTTTAATTTTATTATAACATGCCTCTAAAATGTGTTGTGACTAATCATATGAAAAGTTAACATTTGGTTTTGAATGAGTGGACTTGAGTGGGCATAAGAAAGAACGCACTCTCTACTAGCAAATCAGTTTTATACTAGCCAAAGCAAAAGCTTTGCAGCAAATGTATGTAAATCACTAATTTTCAGGGCACCGAAGGGAATGTACTTCATGCTATAACTTAAATACTAATGAAATCAAGTGAAAATGATAGTCATTAGTCAGCTGAGCCTCGATAGGGTTCCCTGTGGACTGATACAAATTCACCATTAGAAATGGATTCTCTCACAGTCCACAGTGAGCATTTAATCCTTCTGTAAAGCAGATTTAAATTTGATGTTTAATATGCCATTTTCTCATTACAGGTCTCTTATGTTTCCGTATTTGCAGCTTGTGTTTAATCTTTTTTAAGTCACTCTAAGTTTTTTATCTGCATTCTCTTGGTTTTATATGCATATTATTGGCCTATGTGAATCATACAGCCACAGGTACTAATGATAACCAGTGAAAGTGAACTAATTAGCACAGAGCTCAAAATAATGATGTTTCTTACAAGCCAAATGACCCACTTTGGTTTCAGTTCATACAAAGAATGTGTTATCCAACAGAAATTTAGGAGCAGCATTTTGAAAGGTAACCAGGATAAGGATGGGTATAAACATCATTATTCTCTTTCCTTACAGAAAAATAATTTTAAATTATTTTTCCATCATGTGGTTCTGACCAATTATTTGAAAATAAATAATCAGAGGCTCACACACGCATGCACATAGATACACAATCACATGCACAATTTTTGAAATCTTAGCTGGGGTCATTTGAGATGAGTAAGAAGCGAGATGCTTGCCAGCATTCCTGTGAGTCAAATCCTGCTGCCTGGCATCAGGAGAACATGCTGCCCACTCAAGTTTTGTGCTGATGCTAACTCCTCATTCCCTTAGACTTTTGTCAGATTTGCATAGGAAACACCAGTGGATCAGCATTAAGCCTTGCTTTGAACAGAATCTTTACTCAGAGAAAACTCACGCTTAAATGAATAGGAACCCTTCTCTACAAAGGAAAAAAACTGAAGAGAATATAAATTTCATAACATTTCTTAGGAGTACTGTGTTATCTTCAGGTTGTCTTGGCTTACTACTACATCTAATAATATTTAGTACTACAGAATTGCCAGACTGTGAAAGAAACAATGCAGAGTATCAATGTCTTGTGCATGGTGCACTTTTAAAGTTGGAAGGAAAATCTCCAGGAGCAATGAGAGTTCCTGTGGACTGTGTGTTTTGCAACATTATAAATTATAAAACATAATGTGATGTAAAACCAAACCAGAGAATGAGCTTAATCATGGATTACTGATTTTCCAGATGCTTAATAGTCACCATGTTCCCTGCTAGCCAGCTTTCCAAGGGAACAAGCAGGCATGGTTCATGGCCTGGCTATATCATTCCCAACAGGCAGCATGGACAAGACAGCAGGAATATCCAGAGTAAAGTGTAAGCTCTGAAATGGCCCTCCATGCCCACATTTTATCCTTAGGCATGCAAATCATGCCTTCCTTCCATGCTCCCCTGACCCTTCCATTCTACCAAACTGATCCTGTCCTTGTTCATTTAATACAGATGTACATTAAATTTCTTCTCCTTAGTCAATCTTTTTATTAACCACCTAAATTCTTAAAAACTTAGAATAATCCCTTTTGGCACTCGATTTGCCACAAATCTTGATGATGTTGATGTTGAAGACACCATTGTGGTGGACAGATGTTCAATAATTGGTCTCTGCTTCTTTCATAAGTACAGAGACCTTGTCTTACACTGCCTGGCAACCAGGTGTCAGAGTGCTGCTCTCCTACTCTTATTTGACGGTGTCCAATCCCTGGTGATGATGAAAGAAAGTTGGCGTGACTTATTTTCTTTCTAGAAAGCAAAATCATACCTCCTCTCTAATTTGCTTTTTCAGTCTGATTATAAGCCAAGGGTATTATTGGTCTAACCAAGCTCTGGTCAGGAGTTTCCCAATCCAACTTTAAATGAAACAGTTTGTACTGACTATACTAAACAGGAATTAAGCTAATTCTTTTCTCTGTATCATAGTAAGACAAATTAGAGGAAAGCATCTCCATACAAACTTGTTAAATTGTTACGTTTGAACTTTACCAGCACAGCAAAACCAGACAGCTTTTGTGTAAATCTATTGGTTTAGATATTTTGGACTGAGTTTTGAAAAAATTTGGCCTTTAATCTAGCAAACTTCTTCTGCAAATAAACTTTTGACCCGTTTCTTTTGCTACTAAAAAACCTTACATCGAAGCAGAACACAATTTGCATGTAAATTCCAACCAGAAAGCATTAAAGAGAACACAGCTTAGATCGGTCAGAGTTTTCAGCACTGTCCTGATTTACACAAGAGAGGATAAGAAGCTGTGGGCTTGACATGCAACTCCACCTTCCCGGCCCGACATGCACCGCTGTGGCCGTGCTATGCAGTCTGTCATCTTCCTTCCTCAGGGTTCCATCTCCACGGTGTTTGTTTCCCTCTCTTATCTTTCGCAGAATTCTGGCCTCTGCCCTGAGAAGTGTTGGTAGGTGGAAAAACAGGGGTTGATAGGGGTCAGGGAGAGCAGTGAGTGCTTTCAAAAATGTGATGAATGTGCCACTTATGTTCAGTTTACAATTAAATGTTGGGGCTAAGTATGCCATTTTATGACATGTTTTGTTTTCACAGTTGCCAAGCAGGATGTGAAGTGAAATTAGTAACCTATCCTCTAAAACCAAAGCAATTAAAAAAAAAAGGCAAATCTTAATTTTTTTTTTTTGTGTGTGTGTGTGTGTGTGTAGGTAACTGCCCTTCCTAACAAATTTGGAACTGCTGTCTAGTAATTTATGCTGGTCTGATGTTAGTTTGTTTTCTGGATGAATGTGTTGGTCTAATTCCAGAGACATCTGCCTGAAAAAATACACAGAAAAGAGAAAAGTATATTAAGCTTAGCCACTGGTCAGCAAATACTCGAGGGAGGAATTATTAGGTCAGATTCTGATTCAGTGTTGTGAATCTACTTGACTTAAAAGACTAGTTTAACTGTTAAGGCTCGAAGCCCAGAAAAAAAGTGTAAGAACTAATGAGCACTAAGCACGAAGGAGTGCCAATGACAACTTCTTCTTCAGACAAAGCTATCAGGTTTTTGAAGAGCCCAATTCTTGCTGTGGGTATGCGAAGAATTTATTTTAGGGAACATCAAACCAGCAGATGAGAAAGCTTTTTTTGGTAAAAAATTGATTATGTGGACTATTGATCTATTAAAACAGAGTAAGGCATTGACAAGGAAGTGACTTTGTTGCTACTGATGACATGCACATTTTTTGTTTCAAGAGGTTTTCTAAATGGAAGAAATACAGGTGCATAACCTCACTTCAACCTATAACTACACCTCTTGATACTTGATATTTTGGTGCAGGGAACTTTAAACTGTGATCATTTTGAGGATTATAGAATAATAACTTTGGTGTTATATGTATATACCAATTGTAAGGTACTATGTTTAACAACCAGGAGCTCAGGTTTGATAAATAATTTTCTTAGAGTATTTAATGGGTTTTAAAGTAAAATATGATGGTCAAAAATGCCATTAAAATGAAAACATAAAAGGAAATGGAGTCATAGAACAGGCTAATTTTTCAAGGCCTATGTTATAGGATCTATATTAGATGGTGACTTTATTTTTATAGCTAGCTTATCTACAGGAAGTAGTGATGTCTAAGATGTGATATCTTAGACCTCACTCTCAGTTACTTTTCCCAGTCTCTCCCCTTTGCAGAACCATAGTGCCCAGCATGGTTCCTTCATGGAGAGTCGGTCTCTCTGCGTTCAGATACAGCAGATAAACTGGAATAGCCGTAACAGTAAGTAACATGAGGCTACAGAAACCTCATGGGCACCCGGAAAGAAGTACTGAACCTAAGGTTTTCTGGAGAGAGGTTTATGGCCTCTAGAAGACCTCTTTCAACAAATTTTATCTGACTAGGTACAAGGGCTATGTCTTTGGCCTTTTTCACAGACAGAACAGGTTCTCCTTGTGCCTGGGCTAAATAAAAGGGTGGGGAAAAGTCTGAAGGCTAAAATTCGCAGGAATCATCTGCAAAAATTCTCTCTTCTTTCTCTCCTTTCTCCCCTCAGGCACTGTACACAGTCTGAAATCAGAATTTACTGCCATTTTGCTGATGATTCAAGAGGCAGTGACCTTCTTTCCCAGAAAAATAATGAGTCACCAGCACAAAGCACAGTAAAATGTAGTCTTTGAGTGGCCCTTCTTCCATGTCTGCCTATTTATCTAAGGACTGCAAAATTTATCGTGAGCATTAATGCCTATAAATTAACTGGCAGAAGGTGGAGTGAACTTCTAATCCAGAACAGATTCCTGATGCACTCAGTGAGATCAACTCTATTTTAACTCTACTACCTTTTAGTGTGTTTATTTAGCCGATGAAGACAGCCTAACTTAGCAATATTTAGCAAGGTGCTCAAGGTCCTGTATGAATACTGTAGCAAATCCAGTAACAAACATAGAGATTTTAACTCCCACATCTCTGCTTCAAATACATTTTCTTGTTATGCTCCGTGGATGTTACTCAAACGACTCATAGGAAGCAGATGTTTTTGTTGGAAATGACACTTTTCTGGCAGTAACATTTCAATGTGATGGTTATTTGAATAGCACAAATGACCTTCCTGCACCTTTGTTATATCTCTTTGAGAGTTTTCTTTCTGAGAGTTTTCTTTTAGCTTGAAATTGTATTTTAAAGGCCACTTCTGGCACCATTCATAGTAGTGCAGCAGCTATTAATTCTGACTGCCCTGATTTTCTTTTTCTCTTCTCTTTAACAAGTTTTTCACTAGCTTTCATCAGCACAGATGAGGCCAGTGAACATAGCAAAAATAAAATAGATCTGTGAGACTCACTCATTAGACACATTTTATTTAAATGTGTGTGCAGCTTGCCATGGTGTCAAGCCAGGCAATGCATAGAAGTGAAGAGCACAGCCAGCAGTGATGAGAGATGGAAGCTGGGGTTGGTTGCTGCTTTGCGTTGTCCTAACACAGCTACATGCTTTGGTGATTAACCTGCATTACTCACACACTAGAGACACAGAGAAGGCTGCACGGTAGGTAGGATTTGAATATATAAATTCTAAAGTTTTAACTTGACCTATGCATAAGTAACCTTAAAACATAAAACGTTTACTTAGGCATACAGCTCAGGATTAAATGTTTGCTGTGCTTTGAGGGTCAGCAGTTTTCTCTTTCCTTGCACAGTGATGTAGTTTGATACATAATGTACTGGTGTGTGCTACTGGTCACATATGCCTGTGCATATATCTTTATACATAAATCTGTATGCATATTCTGTGACATGTCTATGTATGGACAATATATGTACTTACACACAAAGTGTATGTGTATACAATCCATGCAAAGTGTGTTAGATTTCTCTGAAGATCTGTGAAATTTTCTCTTAACTAAGCTGACATTGAAAAAAAAGAGAAGACCAGTATGATACCTTTTTTCTCCAGATGAAATCATGCAATGTCAATGCTGCTACTTGTTGACAAAACAGCTTTACAGATCTGATTTGTACCATCTGACGTCCAATAGTGTATATCAGATCACTCCATCTTCGACCTTCTTCACTGGCTTGCTTCTCTGGTATTCCAGTATGTGCAAATTGTTTGGAACACTAGAAACGGGATGTGGATAATGATCTTGATAGTGCTAATGAAAAATGCTTCCTAGAAAAAAAAAGATGTTTATAAGATCTTTTTATAGATATTGGAAGAAGAAATGTATCCCTTATTAGGTATTTTGTTCCTTCTGCAGCCCTCTAAAATATCTGTAATTTACTTTCCTACTTTGTTTTAGAAAGTTCATTACTCTAGACCTTGTTTGCATCACAAAGATTGCAATAGTCTTAGGGAAATATATAGCATGCCTTTATTCCTAGATAAACTTAAAATTTGATTAATTACATCTCTTTTTACGTTAGATCTGCTTAAAAATTCTATTCAAACTATAATGTCATCATTAAGGCTCTTTCAGCATGGCAGAACTGACAATAGTTAGTTCCAGTATGTAATTAGGACATATAAAGATCTTCACTATAAACAGAATTTTAATACCTACGACATCAACAGAGGAGAGATTTTATTTTATGGATTGCTTTTATCCTATTTTGATCATCTAGCATGAGCCAGTGTCTTTGTTAATGTGCAATGAAACAATGACAAGATCAAGTCTACTAGCATCCAAATTTTCTCATGTCAGGAGGAGTTGTGGGCTTTTTTCCCCAGCAGCCTCACATGATTCTTCAGTGCTAAGCAGTGCTGCAGCAGTTCTGACATGATATGGAAGATTTAATGGTTTAGACAATATTCCACTTTTATTTAGCCAGTGTCTGTTATTTCTTTTCTTTTACTGATTTATTTCTTTTCATTAGATGTGAAGATAATAATAGAGCTAACTTTTGTTTTGAATAGATAGGTATTAGAAGGGTATTCTTTATCTTTCTGTCCTTATGGATTTAGCTAGTATTAATTTTCATTTGTAATCCTGATTGCAAAAGGCATGCACAGAAATCCTTATATTGCTCAATGTTCTTAGTGGAGTACAGAGGTGTCAAATACTATCAGGTACTAAATTAGCAAGGACATTTTCACTGAAATTGATTTCTTGAGTCTTTGGAATCCTTGAAATCACTCAAAGTCCTTGTTGCTTTTCAGGTACCCTATTAATCTTTATAGGATTTTATTGGCATTGTTGGCTGAAGCTTTCCTGCTCTGCTCTCTGGACAGATGTGAACAGACCACAAAGAGGCAGGGATCCACTACTAATTCATAAGAATCCACATCAGGTCTCTGAAATGGAGAGAAAAATCATATTAAAAGCAGTCACAATCACAAAGTGTAAATGAGACATAGGGTGCTGCATTATTCCTGGATAAAGATAACGCCCGTGTTCATCTCACTGCAGACTTACCTTTGCCTGTCCCTAAGTGTGATTTAAAATCTAATAATAACAAAGTGGTTCAGAGCTGGGTGAGTGATTCTTATCAAAACTCAACATCTACAAAAAATTAATAGTAGAAGTGAGAAAAAAAAAGATAAGAAGAAGAAAAGAAAAAAAGCTTGTAACAAGGAGTAGGGAGTCTGGTACAGGGAGGGAAAGAGGTGGACTGCAATTGTAAAACCCCATTTGCAGGGAAACAAAGAGCAATCAATGTAATAGCAGTATAAAGCAGTCAAAAAAGGACAAAGGCTGCAGTCTGACATCTTTTATTCCTGAGCCCAGGTGGAGCTATAATTGGCAGTTCCAGCTTGAAGATGAATACAGTGTAAAAGAGCCCTCCCCTTGGAAGAGCAGACAAAGAAGAGTCGGGTTTTCAGAACAGTCAAAGAATATCTCTGTTTTTTTAAGGGGGAGAGAGGAAGGACCAAAAAAAAATAAAAGTGGTCATAGGCAGATACAATCTTGACATATTACGAAATTTGTGACTGGTATCTGTGAATTCCATGGCTGCTTGAGCCCGCTTTACCTTCCTGCTCACAGTCCTTACAGAGCAGCAAGAACAGTCCCCTAAAGAGTGCCTCACAACCTTGCAAAGTGTTGCTGGCCATGTCTGCTAATTTGGGTGCCAAATGTTGATCCCTCTGTTCACAAGTTAACAGGGATGACAGAAAATCTGGGCAGGATCAGTCGTGACCACTGACATTTAGATTTAACTAAGGCAGAATGGCTACTTTCTTGCTACACAAGAAAGAAAAAGCATTTTGCCGCTGAATGTCTCCAGTTGCTTATCAGAATTGAAGCTATAAGGCCCCTTCCACATATAAGCGCACGCAGACTGTTTGTTGAAGCATAAAAATATTAAATATGAACAGAGAGGTAAAAATGGCTTATTTCCTTTTCAATGTAATTTAATATCAATACTTCGTGTCTCTGTTTTCCTGGCTTCAGCTTTGTAAAATTAATTTTTTTTTTTAAGTTCATGAAATTTCTCTGAGGTACAGATCCCAAAGTACATAGATTTGTTGATAAGAGTGCTTTATTCCTTTTCTGAAAAAGAGCAACAGAAAATATCTGAAAATGTATGAGACAACATCTAGGGAAGAAGAGTAGCATTTGCAGCTTCTTCTAATAAACTAGTTTCTTAGGGAATAACTGTATTAAAATTAATCAGACAGCTACACTTCAAATTAACTAGCAAAAATGCTCATTTTCTTTTCATACACTATATGCAAGTATGCTTAACTATCATTTACTCAGTGGGGGACACGGATGAAAAAAGCACATAATATGAATGCATTGGTTTACTCCTTTCTTCTCACCAAGAATAGATCAGGAATAAAGATTCGGTTTTCTGAGATTGTTAGTTTGTAGTCATTGACCTTCTGTTTCAAGTTTTAAGTTAATATTGGGTGTAATATTTTTTAAACTCTAGAAAATTCAGCTATTAGTTATTGACCTCCCAAATTTATGACCCTAGAAACACCTATTCAAAGTGTTTCTTCGTGTTTGTGAGGGTATCTGAGGGTGTCTGTCTATGTCTATGTGTGTATACATACATGTCTGGATACATAGTACACCTTAAAACATAGTTTAGTGACCTTATCAGCCCTGCTCCAATATTCTCTTGCCAGTAGTGGCCATCGGCAGATACTTAGAGCAAGTGCAATATGAATGTGATGCTTGCATCTAATATTTTCCTAATATAAATGATTTTCAAATGAGAGAATTTACTGAGCTGGATATGCCTCCTAGATGCCTAATAGTGTTTTGTTAGGTTTATTGTTAGCTGTGTAAACCTATACAACTTACAACATTCTTTCCATTGGCGCTATCAGGCCTTTGGGATTTAACCTATTGGTTAAATCCTGCTGGGATCTAGGTCACAGGGTCATACAGAGTTCTTAGGTAGCAAGTCACTGATTTCCATATAGCTAGAAAACAGACTTTCCATGAAGGTCTAGTGTCACAGCCAGCTGGCAGGGAAAGGACTATGACCACACAGTTATATTAAACACCCCCAGATCATTCTCTTCCGTTAACACCAATAAGTCATTGGATACCCAGCACCCATACAGCAACGTATTTCATCTTTCAACATGGGGACACATAATCTGTATTGCCTACTGGGAAGAGTCCTTGTCCCAGTTAATTCTCAAAATACACTTAGAAACTGTTAATGTAGAATCGTGAAAGTTGGCTGGGAGAAAGATATGCCAGAAATGCTCCTAGAAACTTAATATTATAGAGGAATGAGTTCCACTACTCAGAAACACTTCCAGACACCCTTACCATGATTACAGCCTTTTAAAAACAGTAACTTTTGGGAACATACTTCCTTGCTTTGTTTCCTGCCATCCCAATCCTAATTGCTGTTCCCAATCATCTCATGCAAATTCACTCCTCTCTTGCCCACCCTGCCATGAATCCTGTCTACTTCTGCATGGTCAGCCTGATCTCTCCTTCTGTCCTTTGACCTATTGTTTGCAGAAATCATAGTTAAGGTTCCACATAGACTTATATTTGGTGATCCTTATAAGCAAAATGAAATCCCAGTTAGTTATTTTCAGTTCAGATTTGCGTGATGCGATTAATGATAGTCTTTTCCACATCCTAATCTTCAAATGTATCTTGTGACATGTAGTCTTCAGGACAAGAATAAGAGTCTTTAGAGGAAGTCAGTATGAAGGGATGTGGACATGGATTTCATGGGTATTTACTCATGATGGGGAAATCATATGTCCTTCACCTCAAAAAGCTATGTGTCATCAGTACATAAAGTGATTCAGAGACTATTAATATGCTCCCCAGGCCAAATGGTGACCAGGCTTTGTGTCCACATAGCTTGTGCTTGCTCCACTGAGAGGGCAGCATCACAGCTTTCAGGCTGGCTAATGGGAATAGCTCCTGATAGCTGCTGCTTCACAAATCACATCCAGGCATCATCTGGCATGTGCCGATACTGTGTTAAGGAGTGTGATAATGACAAAACAATTCAGCAATCTTGGACGGTACTGTACTGTACTTCTGACTGTGCCCTGGCCTTATTTTGTGTACTGGAATAGGTGTAGGCTAAGTCATTTCTCACTTATTCTCCGTACATGTGGGCTTTTCATAGAGTTCAGTCTACAAAAGTAGCAACATCTGGAAACAGCTGTCTTCTCTGCCTAAGCCTTCTCTGCAGA
Organism: Cephalopterus ornatus; assembly: GCA_013396775.1. Lineage (NCBI taxonomy): Eukaryota > Metazoa > Chordata > Aves > Passeriformes > Cotingidae > Cephalopterus > Cephalopterus ornatus. Next base: position 18,760 of record VZRE01004826.1, read on the forward strand.
AGCAGAAGATGGAGTGTCAGCATGCCTTTATTCTGCTCCAATTTCTGTTTTGGATCTATTCTTATACATTCCTCTATGTGTAAAAAAAGTAGGAGTTAGATATGAGTAACTAATCAATACATAAAGTAGGTGTTGATTTTCCCCTTGCAAAAATGAGAATGAGAAGAGAATGGTAACAGTTGCTGCACGTGAAGATGTTGGTGAGCAGCCCAAGCATTGAATTTGCATAGGCCACAGATCTTGTTTTCACCTCAGATACGCACAGCCTGATTTGAAGGGTCAGCTCAATGAATACAGTGAGATAAATCTGTTTTAAATTCCAGGGCATTTTACAGTAGAGTAGTTGATTTTTTCACTGACTCGCTTTGCTACTGGACCTTGTGTGATTGCTAGACCTGAATGACAGACCACACTTGTTTGCCTAATGTCATCCATCAATTATAAAATGGCATCTCTCATTGGAATCAGTGTAGCCAGGTCGTTGAAACATACACTATAAACAACAGTTATGATGAAAATTAAAGAGTTTTCTAGTGAGTACATACATGGACTGTGATTCAAGACTGTGACTCTGTCACTTATCTTCACTCCTATCTAATGCTGTATAGGCTACCTTTTGCAAGCCATTTATCCAGCCACTTTCCTATCTTTACAAGTATAAACCAGCATAATGATGTTGAAGTATATCAATATGTATTAGCTCTATACATGCAATGAACTGAGATGTGAAGTAAAAACACCTACATACACTCATGATTAGATGCAATCTGATATACATGCAAAGCCTCGTGATTGCCATTAGTCTTTCTCACTAATTTTTAACTTTTTGTGTACTGCATATACATACGATTTCTAAGCATATGTAGAATTATTATCATATTTTTATTCATGGAACTTATCTGCATGTAAGTATAAAGTTTCATACCGAAAGAGCTTAAAAATCAACTGCTAGAATAGGATGCTAAAGACAGGACAAATATAAAACCTAAGTACGAAGTCGGAACATCTGTTTTCTGATATATGTTATGCATGTTATTTTTCACTTATCAAGCCCTGTGCTGTTTATCACTTGTGTTTACCTGCTGTACTTGCCACACAGACTGCAACTGCCGGAGGCAGGGACTGTTTTCTTTGTTATATGTCTGTATACTACATCGCTGTACAATCGATCCTTGATTAGGTGCCTAGGCAGTAGCGTGGTGTAAATAAATAATAAGAACTTTCCAGTTCATGGCCTTTTGTGACTGAATTAAAGACAGAATGGGACAGTGAAATAGCTATATTGTAAATTGAAGTCAATAAGGACAGCAGACAAGCCTTGTTGTCCCTGAATACATCATAAAAATAAAATGCACTAACAATAAAACTCTATTTTGCTTCAAAAGAGCCAATAACTACCAATGACATAGATTTACTTTATTTCTTAGTGTAGTTTGGATGACCTTCCATGCTTGTCAGCTGGGACCCACCCAGATTATCTGCCGATGCCTTAGGGAATGCCAGGTCTGAGTGGTCTTCATAAACTCTTAATCCTAGTCCAATCTGCCAGTATACAAAATGTTGTTAATTAATACAAATAGTGTATGAAGTAGACATTTGTCTTCTTGGAAAATACTTGAATAACATATCCATGGGAAGATATATTCATCATAGAAGAGTACAGTTGCAAGTTATTTGTGGTCTTGTGCTATTAGTATTCATTTAAAAAAAAATAAATTGGTCTCAAGTTTATGACAAAAGAATATGAAAAGACTCTGTAGTTGGGAACTTGAAAGGAAGGTCAGTGAGCAGAAGCCTCAGAATATAGCTGGGCCCTGCACTCTTCCTTGATGGCCAATATATCCAGCATCAAATAGCTGAAAGGAGGAAGAGTTAAGCTGTGAAAATCAGAGTTCAGTTATCACTGAGTTTCTGCAGCCACTGTTGGCAAGTGTGCAGTAGCTGGACTTGACCCATAGGGAGGGATGTAGCCTCTTGGGTACCCAGGAGTCAGCAGAACTGGGAGATTTAAAGAATGGCTTTTGTCCTTGAACAACTCCTGAAAGTGGATTTTAAGGCCTAATGAGGTCCCTGTGGTCTGTGTGATTAAGCTGACTGGCCACAACTGTCCTCACTAGACCAAGCTTTTTCCTCAGAGATAAATTCATGGAGGAGCATTTGATCTGTCTGTAGGTCAAAGTGGTACCAGTAACTAGGATGAGCTTCCCACCTAAAAGATATTGCTGAAACAGTTCTGTTGATCATAAAATTAAGAAAGAAAAACACTACAAGCCAGGAAAACCTCTTAGGAATACAAGGTAATCAAGAATATAATTATAAATTAAAATAAATTATGCTGCAAACGTTATTTCTCAAATTACTAGCTACTAAGGTCTTTACAAAATGTCTGTAGTAAACTAGCTTTATTTCTGACTTACCTTGATCTTGACTTATCCAGTCTATTTTTATCCAAGTCTCCATTTCAGGAAAATATGAAGACAAAGACCTTCTGCAAAAGGAATTCAGAACTGCCCTCATAACAGTGGTGATATCATCACCTTCGTCATGACTTGACTAAGCTTATCCATTGTTCTTGACTGTGTGTTGAAAATCTGGGGTACCACAGAGCCTTATGACCACTGTGGGGATGAAAAATTGCCTGATGTTATTCTTGAGAAATTCCTGGAAGAGAGAATTTGGGCCAGCCTCTGAGCAATCCCATCCAAGCCTGACAGGGTCTGGCAGTGCAAAACTTCACTGATTTGAAGTTTTATGATGATATATTATCTTTTACTGAAAGGCTTGTCTGATCAAACATTTACTTGATAGAGTTTTGATACGACATAGATAAATTTGAGTCATTCTAACTCATCTATATTTCTTAAATCTAGGAAGTTCGCATCAGAAACCAAAATTGTGAAAAAAGTAAACAAAGTTTGAGAAAGTCTTTTAGTGTGTGTCTCAGTGCCTTCCCATACTACAAAAGTTTACATGCTGCTAGCAAAAATTGAGTAATTTTCCCCATTTCCACATTTTTAAATGTGTTTTAAATTTTAGAGAAGAAATATAGCAAGTCTCCCATAGCCATCTGGGACCACCTTAAATAATATGTATGCCTTGCTCTAAGGATCTTAACACTTGCCTGTTTACCCTATGACAGCTTTGAATTTGCTCAATAGAAACTCATCAGTATATGTGGTGTATTACATGTGGCTGTCAGGGTGGAGAAACTAAAAGCAAGACAGCAGGGGAAGTGGGAAGGCTTGTAAAAAAAGCATTATAGGATAAATTGTTTTTTCTGAATTACATTGTTGTTTCTGTGGTTTGAAGTTTTGCATATCTCGCAAAGTAGTTTATGAGTTCATGGGGTTCATGAGGCAAGTAGTGCCCAGAAGTACTCTTTTTCTTGTAGTGTGAGCTTGCTTACCACTTGGAAAGATGTTTGAGCTATTATCAAATATTTCTAGGTAAAGAGAATTTTATGCTGTTTAAGCACTGTATGTTCAATTGACATGTGTGTATATGTGTGTGTGTAAATATATGTGTGTGCGTGTGTGTATTTATAAAGCATTTAAATTGGATTTTCCTCTTTCCTTTTTTCAGCTTCTTTATTCACAGTATCTGAGTTTTGCCTCAGTTACTGATCCATTTTTATATCTTAGGTAACATTTTCAAAAGTGCCATTGTATGTAAGAAAGTAAATGGCATTCGGACTCTGAAGGCAATTTAGGTGCTTTTGAAAATAGGGTCAAAGTTTCCTTGTCATTTGGATGCATAAAAATTTTTACTTTCTGTGCTTATAACAATTTATTATTAGTATCACAGTAATATAGAGAAGGCCAGTCATGGGAACAGAACTCCATTGTGCTAGGTTTTGAATAAACATATTCTAAATAGACAGCCTATGACTCAGAGGATTTAGGAATTACTTTTTTTTCCCCTCTGTCTGCCCCCCTGTTTTCTTTTTTATTAGCTGTTTTCAAGAAGAATGCAAGTAATGTTAAAATTTAAATGTACGGTGTTTGAGTAGTTTGGAAGGAAGTAAACCAGAATTTTCTCATCCATGGTCTTAGTAAGGGAAAAGATCAGTTGCAAAGATGAACCCTTAAAAAACCAAAATGACAAAAATTTGAATAAGCAAACACTTGATTGAACAGGCAAAACTCTGTCCTGTTCGTGGCAAATAAATGTTAACATTAGGAAGACCACATTTGTAAAAAAAAAAAATCAATTATCAATCTAATGATCCTTCCAATATAAATTAATAACTACTGGATATTTCAAGAGACCATTGTACTTGTTCAGGAGGAATTTCATCACAGAAAGGGTTGTTAAACAATGGAAGGGACCACCCAGGTAGGTGGTGGAGTCACCATCCCTAGAGGTGTGTTACACTGAAGATTTTAAACTATAAGCTGCCCAGAGTGGTTACATTTTATTTAACACTTTAGAAGCCTTTTGCTTCGTTATAACCTTGAACTAGTGTCTGGAGAAAGAGTCACATATTCTTCTCTAAGAGAAATTCTTTTAATTTAGTGAGAAAAATAAGATATTTTGGCAAAAGATTTTGCAGGAGTAAAATACAACCAAGAAAAAAAAATTCACTAAAACACTGAGCACAAAGATCCATTCCACAGAAAACACTCACTACAAACAATCAATATGCTAGCTTTAGTAAAGCACAATTCATTAGTTTTAAGTTACCCACAAGAGAAGGAAGAGAGTAAAAGAAGAAAATAGATTAAAAGAGTAGAGAAAGAGAGAAGAAAGAGAGGAGGAAAAATGGTTACCAACAAGATCTGATGGTTCACATGGTTAGGGTTGCAGGAGGGGAGAGAGATACCACATGGAGTCTCGTGAATTTATACAGTTCAGTTTTCCCTACGAGACAGGATATCCAGTCCGTGCCTTCCAGGCCACAGTGAGTTGTGCTGTAGCAAGTCACAGGCTCCAGGGCTGTGGTGTGAATGGGCCACCAGGCAGCCTTACGGTGCAGCTGCAGGTCCAGGCCCTTTCCTTCCCGCTCCATACTCACACACTCACAGTGAGTTGATTCCGACCCATATCAATAATTCAGTGAGATTCAGCTCCAGAATCTCACAAGGTGTTCAAGAAACAGCTGGATATGGCACTTGGTGCTGTGGTCTAGGTGACAAGGTGGAGATCTGTCAAAGGTTGGACTCAATGATCTTAGAGGTCTTTTCCAGCCTAAATGATTCTGTGATTCTGCAATGTAGTTTGTAATAGTTTTTCTGTGCCTGGACTGTGATCACATGTGAAATGAAAGTGATTTGTGAATATGTAGGAACGTAAGGATGAGTCCCTTTAATTCTAAATCAGTGCATCTATCTCCTTTGTTCTCTTGGTTTGCTTTCAGTGAAGGAAAATATTTCAGGGAAATATCTTTTTGCTGTGGGAACAAAAAGGGGAAGAGTAGTATCATACGACCACATCGATGTTCAGTGGCCAAATTCGTATTTCCAGCTCAAGTTCTACAGGTATGTACAAATCACATAGTTCACTAAATCTTCTAGATGTTACCCGGTTTTTAAGAAATAAAAGAAAAACCCACAAACAAACAACTCCAAACACCGAAAGTAATTTAGGAACTCTTTCTGTGTTACTCATACTACAGAACTGCAAATAACACACAATCATGTATTGTTCTTTTAGTTTCTTGAATCATCTCTTATTTTAGATTGTACAGCCAAGAGTTGAGTTCTCCAGCACTTTTGTTTTCATTACTTTGTATTGCTGTTAATGACCCATACACGAATTTGTCAGATGTTAAAAATTCCACTTTATGTATAAAACAATTTATTAGATTTTCAGTTATTGTACATTAACAGGACACCTATTGATTCACAGTAGTGGGACTGTGTTCATTTGTAAGTATCAGACCGATTGGATTCACTTAACCTCCAGGAGCACTTAAAGGACTCCGGCTGTTTGAATAACTATGGTCAATGTGCTTTGCTTATGTGGATATGTACATTTATCAGCAGGGTATAAGGACTTTTCCCTCTTTTTGTCTTTATATGGCCTACCTAAAAGCCAGCGCAGTTCTGGTACACTGGGACAAAATGTAAACTGCAAAGAAGGAATGGCATTTTCTTCCCTACTCTGCTTTTTGATTAGTGCTAAAATATCACTTACGTCAGAAGGTCTGAGCTAAATCCAGTGCATAGAAGATCAGGCACTTCTTCCAAACTGACTATTACATGTATGCTGTGTGTGTTCAGGTTTTTGGCCTCTGCCAAGTAGAGCACCAGGACTCCTCCTTTCTCCATATTTCTGGAACACTTCATCACAGAAACCACTGTGTGTGAAGGCTGGTATTCTCCCTGATTGTCTCACAAAGTGAAGTTGGAAAATGTCTGGGATGCTATATCTGAACACAAAAGCTCACGAGTTTCCCCTGGAGATGAAAATACTAGACTTATTTCCTCTGTATCCTTAAAATAATAGAATATTGAGATGATTGTGCAGAACCTAATTTTGTTATGTTAAACATATGAGATCTCAGTCATTATTAAGTTTTAATGTCTGTGGGCAAAAAATAAGTTATTTTTTTCTCTTTTCCAAATAGACTAAAACATTTGTATAGAAATTAAGAAATAAAACAGCAGTGACGGATCTGACTGTTTAGAAAAGGAGAAGATTAGTATATCCTAACCAAGGTTTGATGAGGCTTTTTGTTTGTTTGCATTTTTTCTTGAGGGGGAGGGAACAAGGATTTTTTTAGTTGTTGTTGCTTTTTAACCTGGAGCTGCCTATGAACTAACTGGATTGAGAAGATAGCTCAGGTATGACCTAAAAAAGTAGCGAAATATAAGGTTTCAAGAGTGTTTTGTCAGATTTGTAAAGGCAAAAAAGAGAATAGAGATATATTCAGAAATGGAGTCCATTTCCTTCTTCAGTTAAAAATTTTCTTCTTTCTTCTCCCATATTCTTTTTCTCTCTGTAAGTATTGATTATTGAAATAATTCCTACACTTTCACTATATTTAGATGTTTCTAGCTGCTAAGTGCTGAAACTTAACCATTTACTAAGTAGTTTTCAAATGGCTGCCATCTTCTCAAACTCTGGGGGTCTTTTGTTATAGGACTGAGACAGAAAAGCTGCACAGAAGTACCCATGCGCAGAAAAACCTGCTAATCAATAGAAAACAGTACTATCAACGATTAATAAATGTGTCCTGAAAATCAATGCGCAATAGGAATTTGAAATGTTAGTGATTTCACCAGTGTTTCGAGAGTCATCTTCCAATGTCAGCTCAACCTTAGCATTAAAGTAATTTCATTTGGCAGGAATCAGTTAAGTGTTCTAAGTTTTTAAAATTACAAGAGCCTTTTTGCTGAAAAAGCATTGTATCTGCAATCAAATGTTCTGTTCAAATGTTCAATTGCACACACTCGTACACAAAGGGCAAGATTATTGCATTTGAGCTCTGATCCTTCTAGAAGATATAGGTGGAGCATTAGGAAACCATCTATAGCTACTTAATCTGTAGCCCTGGCCTTGGCAATACTTACAGCAATTACTATGCTCATTAAAATATGTCTACTTATTTCAGTGCAGCAATGGAGCTTTGGTTTCTCAGACTAGTTATAATTATTGCAGCAAGATCCCCTTCCTGCAGCAACAGGCAGGCTACAAAGAGCTGGAAAAAAGCAGCTGCTATGGGCCCTGCTAAGTGAGTTGCTGGTTCATCAGAGCTGTTGCACTGGAATTTTCAAAAATCCTACTTATGTCCTTTACCTCAGCAGGTTGATACTTTAAACCAGAAAATTTAAAAAAAGACATTTGTTATGTGAAAGTCTCACTTCTGACATTTTAAATGGATGTTGTGAATTTGCTTCCTTTGCTTCTTTTCTTTATTGTCTGTTTATTCAGACTAGAAGTTGATAACTCCCTCACAAACAAATTAGAGCTTTTTTTGGGAGGTGGGGGGACCTTTGGTTTGCAAATGAATTCAGGAAAATAAATTGAGATTTTTCTTGTGTTCTTGAAGGTATTCCTTTGTCAGAAAATCCATTTCTCCTCCTGATCTATTTCTCTTTGAAGAGGAATTCTTTGCCTGACCTTTGCAGCCAGTTTCTGACCTCTTCTTGCCTTGCTCTAATATGTGTGTGTACATGTATATTCAATGCTCAAAGATAGCATACTGGTACTTCTTTTCTCATCTTTGTGCTAGATGAATAGATTGCATGCTTAGGATTTTCGTCTCCCTGCCATGACCACCGTGAATATGTATACACATACGCAGAATTCCATCTAAGTCCCTTGTTTCTGAAAATATTTAAACAAGAAATAAAACCACAAAAATACCTATAGATTGGAAAGTTGACATAAGTAGGTGGGAGATCCAGCTGGTTTATGTGCAATCTATCATCTCCATCTATTAACTCAAGGTATGTTTTACTGGTCAAATTTAGTTAGCTAAGAACATTTCCAAATACAGATATGCAAGTTGTGTTCTGCCTTGTTTTTTCTATGATTTTTATATTCTTTCCACAAGCATCTGCTAATAGAATCAGTAAGTATGAATGGATAATAAAAGGCTAATAAGCTTTTTAAGAACACTTCTAATTTAGTAAAGAAAGTGAATACTGAATCTTGGTTTTTGCTTAGTTAATCCTATTACTTCCTAAAACAATTCCTCATGACTAGCCAATATTAAATCTAATAGGAACTGCAAATGTCAGTTCAGTCTCACTTAATCTCATCGTAATCTGACGGTAGACATAGTGACTTGCTTCAGCATGACCTTCATGTGTTTCTTTGTTCTTAATTGACTAATTGTGTTTACTTAATCAAACTCTATTATACAAGATCTGGAACAAAAAAGTTAACCTTCTTGTTTTTAAGTTTTATTAATGAAGAATTTAAGTTTCCACAGAGAAGTAACAAAGAAGATCTGAAATATGGTAGTCATGTTTTTTGCAAAACAGCATAGAAAGGAGCTGGAGGGGCATCAGTGATGAAACTGGCACTGACCCTTTCTGAGAGCTGAGGCAATTTGACACCGAGTATTTCGAAGTTATCATTTTCATTCCTATGCGTCATTCCAGGGAACTTTTTTTACTTTTTTATAAAAGAGAAAGAAAAAAGAGAGAGAGATTAAAAAAATCTTTCCATAGGGAAAGATCTATGTAACTTAATGAAAGGCTGTAAAAAGTTTAAGTTTCATTCTTATGTTATATTAATAAAGTTTCCAAATCTGAAGGAGTTAACTAACTAGTCATGGGTTTAAATAATATTATTCAAAATTGATCGCATATAAGAAAGACAAAAAACAAACAAAATGTCAAACAAATTAGTGGAAGAATTGGAAAAAGAAGATAGACCTGTCTGGAATCGAGCATGAGTCTCATTTTCTAAATCTAAATCTTAAACAAACATATGCTTTCTTTTTTGAACCATAATTTATTAGATTTTCACATACTGATATTCTAATGATACTACATGTAATTTTTTTGATCTGAAAATTTTATCTGAATTTTCCCCTGAACTTCCATCTATAGATTTGGTAATTTTAATATTATTTTTATTTCAATATTGATTTTAATTTTGCTCAAAGTAATTCAAATTGTAATTCCTGAAATACTTCAATTTTTTTCCAATATTTATTAATGTTTAAGAAGAATATTAGTATGGCAAATTATTAAAGAAGCATCTTTCATTTTGGCTGGAACAATTTCTACTTCCCTCTCTTACAAATTTATCTTAGGAAATTAACAACCAAAAGAAATAAAAACTATTAAAATGCATCTGAATATGTGAAGACTAATTTATTGTAAGAGCTCTCCATAAACAAGTAAGGCAATAAGTATTTTTATGTGGCTTTAGAGATATGCATGTGGCTTGTATGATCTATGGGTAATACAGACGAAATCAGACTAATATTTTTTTTACTAATTTAAGGGTTAGGTCTCAGCAAAGATGATATGACTACTGAAGCTAGAAATATGCATATACGGAAAAATCTTGTTTTGTTATCAAAAATCCATTTGAGTTTTTTTCACAAAACCTATTACAGTTTACTGATCGCACTAGATCTAATTAGTCATCTCTTCTTGCTTCTGAAATTTACATGCACAATAGCTTATTTCCAGAAATGTGAAAGACTCTAATCAAGGAAAAAAAACAACAAACAAACAAATAAACAAACAGCAAAACAACAGCTCAGAATATGTAGTTCTTGGTTGATGGGGGCATCTGAAGGAAAATGTATCAAATTCAGTCCTCAATGAAACCAGAGTTTTCATTGCTTTCCTAAAGAATTTTTAGGACAAAACTGTCCAAGAGAAATCAAACCAAGAAAACTATCTGCTGCAATTTTATCCTTGGTGTCAAATCTATTGCCTAATTAATCACCATTCACCTTCAGGGCCACTTCATGCTCTGTCAATATCCCAGTTCTCTTTGCCTGTATCTTGATCTCCCACTTCCAACATCGCAGTGTTAACATGGTTAGACATGGAAAACAAACAACTTGAGGAGACAATAGTGTGCTTCTCTTTAAAGCAGGAGATTCCAACTTATTTCAGGAGGTACTGAATGACATGGTACATAGTATTCTCTGTGTCACATTTGTTAAGTTTCATATGTGTTTTGAGCATTCAATTCCTTTTTGGATCACTTGAATTAATAATGCTCGTAGTGTAACTGGGCAACTCCGAAAGCTGTGCAAACCTGCCTGGACATGAAAGGCCATAGTGATTTTTAGATTCAATGGGAACTCTTATTTGTTTTCTAGTGAATTTTGAAATTGACTTTCTTTGTGGCTCTAATTTGTAAGACAAAGCAGTTCCTTTTTCATGTTAAAGCAGTGGAATCCAGATGAGAAAGGTATCTGTAAACTGAGACAATAAAAAAAGTAAAAGTGCAGTCTCTAGTGTCACCATAAGAAGGTGAAAAATGCCTAGGGCCTATTTAGTATTAAGTTTTAAGGTTAGTGCTCTGGCAATGTAGAAGGTCAATATAATCAAATCTAAAGGGTTCTACACGTGTCCCTAATTGTGATTTGACTGTACAATGCACTTAAGTACAGCCTCCATCTCAAAGACATTTAGCCTTAACACTAAGCATATGAGTTAGCACTCTACATGTCACCAGTAGATTTAGATATGTGTTCCCCACCTTCTAAACCCTCCATAATTTGTACTTGTGGGCCAGAAGGTAAGGCGAGTTTTGAGGGAAAAGATTGTTACCATTTTCCCATAAGATGTGGAGGTGCTATCTTTCACTACAGGCCTTCCATAAAGCTCTCAGCTGATAATGCTTCCTCCTGACCAAGGGGCTGTGTCAGGGCCGGATGGCACACCGGAGGAACAGCTAGGGGATCAGAAGTATAAAACTGCCCTCTTTTTCCTCAACAGGGTGACTAGGGAGCCACCAGCCAGCCCTGCAGAAAATCAGAAGTATGGGGAGTTGTTTGGAGAACTGAAAGCAATGTTAGATTTTTTTTTTTTTTTCCCTAGGCTGGATTTACTGGTAAACATGGTTCTAGGCTAACTAATAAAGAGTTATCTATGCACTGGTTTTTACCCACACATCCTCTAACCAAGAGTTCAATTACTCTAGAGCCCATAAAGAATTCCTTAAAAGGGAAGTTCTTTGCTTTTTTATTCTGGATTCATCTGACTAGTATAATGCAGCAGAAGAATAAATAGTGTTTCAGATGAACTAAAGTTTGGTGTTGTCAAGAAAAAAAAATCAGCTTGTTATTTTACTTAAATTTGTTCCTTCCTCATTTTTCTTATTATGGACTTATTTCTCCCATTGAAAATTGTTAATAACATATTTTACCTTAATCATGTTTTTCTGTAAATTTTATGAAATGCTATTTCACTCATCTTTTTAAAATTAGAAAATTACCATAGAAACTGTTCCGTGTTTTAAAAAAGACATCAGTATGGTAAGGAGAATGTAAAAATAATGTCCACCCTCCAACAGAAGAAAATACATTTACGTTCCATCATTTACCTAGCTAATTTAGTTTCCTATTAAAAATAAATGTTTTTGCTAGTAATTAATCTTGGTCGCCTCACTTATTTTACATAATAGCAAGTAACAGCACCTTCTGACTATAAACAGTGAATCTCAAATGACAGCATGGAACCTGACCTCCAGAGGTCCTCTGGTCCAAGCCCTCCAGCTCAAGCAGGACCAGCTAGAGCCAGTTGCCTGGGACCATGTCCAGATGGCTGCTTAATATCTCCAGTGGAGGAGTCTCTACAATGTCCTTAGGCAACACGTTTGAGTGCTTTCTCACCCTTACAGTAAAAAATCCCACAAATTCTCATGCGGTAAAATGGTATTTTAAAAAAGAGACTATTAAGCTTTAACATATATCAGTGGGTATCTTATGATGTTCTGCTTCTTCACTTCTTGTTCAGTTCAACAGAAGCTGATGGAGTGGATATATACTCAAAATGCTTTTCTTTACAGAACGAAAATCCTTTGTATTTGACATCCTTGTTTGCGTCCACTTCGAGGGCTCAAGAGCACATGCACTCCAGTTTGTGCACTTGGGGCATGTAGGTATCTCATTCTGATTGTGCAAAATTGAAAGCCAGGATGCATCTAATTTGAAAATATAGCTTTTAGAATTAGAGTAAGTGTTTAACATATTAAAAGTTCATCGGCTCCGTGATCTTTTCTGCACTGGTGGCACAAAAATTATTTTTGGAGAAACAGCATGAGATGTCATAAACACAGGGTTATGACTTCCCCCAGCTAGAGGAAAAGCTGATTTGTGAGAGAGAAAGCTATTCAAACACTAACATCTTTAATAATAGCAAGAGGAATAGAGAACGCTGCTATCTAAGGAAATTGCTTTTTATATGAATGCGTTTAGGTTGTAGTTTTTTTTCATTTAATGCACTCAGCATGAAAGGCTTCTTCATAGGAAATTGAAGGAATTTGTTTTATTTTGTTGCTTTTTTAATTTTAATTTTACTTTTAACTTTTAAGGAATTCTACTGGTTTTTCATTTTCCATGAAATTTCAAACAGAAAGGGAAGGTAACTAATTATATCCAACCCCCATTACTCGTCATGTGTTTTGAATAATGTAATATTGACATAATTCACTAATCCTGAGGAAAATAATATACTCTAAAATCTAAAGACAAGTTCCCAGGTTTTCTAGTCAAACAGGGCTGTGAATTATGGCTGGGGGTTTCCTTTTAACAAGGACTAAGGCAAGGTGAACTATTCATGGTAAATACTTAATTTGGTTAATTTAATTCAGTTTCTTATATATGAAAAAAAATTCCACAGGACGAGATTTTTACCTATTAACTGATGTGTTTGAGTTTGTGTGGAAAAAAACATGCACACTTTAGAGTAAGACATCTTAGCCTTTTATTCCGAAATTGTTTCCTTTGGCTACTTAATATTTATTTTTGTTAGCAAGCACATGAAGGCACCAAAATTCATTAGGCAGAGTAGGCCCCGCAGGCAGAAGAGTGGAAGAGAATTTTAGATGCTCCATTGACTGATAAGGTGGATACTCCCATGCCTGCCTGCACTCCTTAGGGATCACTTCAGGGCTGTGTTTAAACTGCAGAGGGGCACAATGGACACCACCAATGCTAAACAAGGAGAGAGGAACAACACAGCTGAACAACTCCAGTCTTTGATGGGGAAAAGCATTTCCATTTAAATATTTTTATCTACAAGTGCTATTTTTTTTTTTTCCTATCTGTCCTTTCAATCAGTTCGCAGAAAATTGACTGATTTCTCGGACACCTTTTTGGGAAGATAGGACTCAGGGAGACATTTGCTCAAAGATACGAAGGAGAGAAGAGTTTAGCTGGTAGACAAAGGCTAACGTGGCTGAAGTAAAGGGAATGCTTGCATTTATGTTGACAAAGAAGCAAACAGGGCTGGCACATAGATGGAGCTGAGAAGGTAGTGCATTTGCTTTTAAATTGGACAGTGTTCATAAGCATGGAAAACCTGAAAGCTGAATGTGTTATACATGATAATATTTATTGTAAATTAAAATACAAATGTAACATAAAATATTTTTATAAATATTCTTAATATATTTTTATATTTATAATGAAATTTCAGAGCAGATCTTATTTATATTCAGTGGTCAAAATGGAAAGCCACCAGTCCCCCTGCCATTGAAAACTATTCATCAATGTCCGAAAAGTGTCAGTATCTGTGATTATGGCTGGAGAAGTTCTGGGAAGACATCATATATCAGCCCATTTTGATCAGCTGTTATATTGCCTTCAGTTATAAACTACAGCAGTTATTTTTCCAGCTGCAGGAAGGAACTTACCACAAAGCAGCTGCTATTATAAGATTTTCATCTGAATTGTTGCTGTTCCCATTTTAGCATGCAGCCTTTGGATAACATTTGGATAATCAATCTTTTGGCTGCTTATCTAAACCAAACCCAATGTCTTGAGATTTGCCCTTCACCATTGATGTGAATTTGTTTTATTAGTCACATCAGTTAGAGTACTTTTAATTATAATCATTATTCAGTAATAACCTCATGTCTGACAAGAGAAAGGATACCAATGGATATTGAACATCTTATACAAGTGTAGGAAGGTTACTGAGTGAGATCTATTTTTGGGAAGAGGAAAAGAGCAGATGAAAGGCAATATTCAGTGCCCTTCCTAATAGATGTATGTCTCAGTGTTAGATTAATAGCTATAAAGATAAACACACATGTATGAATCCTAAATTCTGATACTACTTTAATGTTTGTGGATTCCATTTAAACATGTATCTTTATCAAAATTTAACAAAGACGACGGGCTTTTTTTAAGTCGCACTTCCAGTATTTCTGAAGTTTCTCTTGGTGCACTTGATTAAAAAAACATTTACTGAGGTTAAGCTTTCTCCATGGGAGTACAGTGAAAGAATCGTCGAAACCAATTTCACTCTAATTTGAGAATGCAGTGGTAATACCTCTCTGCTGAACCTGATCTGTCTCACCTTGTACCCTACTGTGTTAGGAATGGGGAAAGCATGTGTTTCAGCACATGTCTAATAGGCTTGAATGGTGTAGGATTGAAACCTATTCTGGTAATGGAGCTTTATAAAAGGCTTCATGGTCTTTGAATCTGGCTCTTTTCCAAAAGAGAGGGGCACTGTTTTGGTGTGCTTTTCATTTCTGCACATTAAGAAAAAAATGAAATCCGACTCCAAAGTAGCTCCTTCCCAGATCACCTTTGAAAATCACAGAAGCCTACTAGCATGGAGCTAAAAATGGAGGAAACTAGAGGCCAAAGGCTTTATTTCAAATATACCACAGAGCTCCCACGAGAAGTAGAAGGGAGCAGCTGAACTAGTGCAGGGCATAACAGAACTGTCGTTAGGAAGGAGAGTGTTGAAATAGTTAATGTTAGAGGTGACCGAATTAGAGTACGTAGGCTTGTATGTGATGAATTTCCCTTCTGTTTGTGAATTGTTAGGAAACGGGTTGTCAGAGGTTGATATTTCTTGCCACACACAACACACACACAAATTTGTGCAGCTGAAAAGGAATGGAAGTCCAGTCTAAGTATGCACACTGAAAAGGGTATAAATTATTTGCCGTTCTATTTCTACTTCAGAGATGTTTTGAACAGCTAAAAAGGCAAACTGTCCAAAGCATGGCACACTGTAACAATGGTTTTCACTCTGCTAAGCACTGAAGTTCCAGTTCTGCCAGCACTAAATCCGGTGGAATGAACCATGCCCTGAAGCTGATCTTGCAGCATACAAAGTTTCACTATTCCACCATGCAAAACAGAGACTGAGCACCTCATCTGAACCCATGACTCCTTCTCTTGCTTTACAGATGCCTCCCTGGATTTCAGGAATTTTTCTTTGTAGGCACTTTCTAATGGCAAAGCTGGACTAAACCAAATGTTTTACAGCATTTTTAAATAGCAAAGCAGAACATACAGATTAAGGAAAGTTTTCAGGAAACAGAATTCTCTCAGTGACCCCTTCTTTTGGGTAGTCAGAACTGACTGTTAAATACTTGCTTAAGATCATATGGATCATGGGCCGTAGTCAGTCATCTCAAGTGCTCCAACCACTCAGAAAAGAAGCTTTTCTTCATGCTGCTCTTTTTCTCTTTTTCATATAAACTGGCAAGTTTATATGGACAGTTACTGCATCTAGGGAACATATTAATTCAAAATGACAACTTCAGAGAAAAAAAAATGGGGTCACGTCAGTTAAAATGGAAAAAAATACTGTTGTGGGGTTTTTTTCAACGCTAACCATTTAAAATATCTGGAGTGACAATTTTAAAAAAATAACCACCTTTCTTTTTAATGTTACAAATTTGAATAGTTGAGTTACATATTTTATTTTGGGTCAAAGCAAAAGATAATTTAATTTTGTGTTTTTCCTTCCTAAAACCAAGAAAAAAAGGCTCAGAAAACTCCAGGACAGCTGTAATTCTAGACTCTGTCTAGTGTAAAAGAAATCACAGACTGAATGTCCTCTAATATGACAAAATACAGAATTTTATACCTGCTAGCACTAAGTTGACCCTTTATTACACATGAAACTTGATGCTGTAATACCACATCAACTTTCCTCCTTTTGTCCTGTCTGCATTAATTACAGACTCCTTTTGAAGAAATAAGTGTGGTGCCAATTAATACCAAAAATCTGCAAAACTCTGATTCATACCTGTGATTCAGGGGATCATACTTTTGTTCAGTTCCTTTGAGAGCAAAAATCAAGGGGAGACTGACGTTTTATTCCCCCTCTCTTTTAGATGGAAGTACATTAGTACATTATCCACTTCTCACCTGACTCACAGAAATCTTATTTCAAATCATAATGTTGTGCTCTTTGTGACAGAGACAGGGCTATTTTCTACAGAGCTCTGCAAAAAAAAAAATCATGAGCAAACCCTTAACTCCACTAGGCTTGCCTGCTATTGCATTTTTGTTACCATTTTGCAGTACTGACCTTTCTAAACAGAGTCAGTAATTTGCATGAAGATTAGTGGGGCTTTGGGCATGATCCCCATTCTAGAAGCTGTGCATGAAATACTGCTACACCATTGATTTATGAGCCTATAAGCCATTTTCTAAGGCACTGAAGAAAACACCATTACAGAAAGAGACTGGGAGTGGACAAAGGGGCAGCAAAACAATGTTAGGAGACTGGCAGAAGGAGAGAGCATTAATTTTCTAGCCCACATTTTTTTTTGTGGTGTGTTATTTTTTTAATCTTATTTTGTTAGCAGGCAACCATTAGCTTTTCCTTTTATGTCTTGATTTTAGGGACCATTGGTACCCAGGGTTTGAAGGCAGATTCAAATGCAGTGAAGGAATGCAGTAGAGGCTGTTACCTTTGTCTTTCTCTTCTCCGATTTGTTTCAAATGTAGCAGTTAGAAACAGACAAATCATTGAAGAAACACACAAGCACAAAGGAAATGCAGGGCAGGAATTAAGGTCAATGATTATCTGCTGCTTCTACAGTAATTTTCACCTTTTCAAAATGAGCCCAAAGTGGTGCTAAATTACTATCAAGGCCAAGCAGAATCCATTCATATCCACCTCGCACTCACACAAGTCACTCCACGAGGTGGAAGGTATCAGAGGATCAGGGCCCTAATCTCTTTATCCTAGTCAATTCATGACGTGCCTTGGACAAATTACCAAGCTGTGGCCCACTCCTGCTGAGCCTGTACGGGGCTAAGCCATGCTGCGAATGGAACATATGGCCCTTCTGACAGCACTTAGGCTTGTAATCAAGTCTCAGCATGACAGAAGGATATCTCTTAGATCCATTATATATAGACTTCAGCTCAACTGTTCCTGTTTGTTGCTCTGTCTTTTATAAACTAGGGAGGATTTTCAGTTCGATAAGCAGGATACGCATCCCCGTGCATTATGGTCTGAAACATGCTACATCTTTGTATTCACAGCGATGCTCTGCAAGCATGGCAGAGCAAGATGTTAAGCCTCAACTTTCTGCAAACGTAGCATTACTCAAAGGGGCAGACACTGATAGCCCCTCTTGATTCTGAGGAGTCCTCAGGTTACCAGGCAAAGACAGCATTGTTGTGGTCGTATGAAGGTCACAGAACAGCATATAAGACAACGTCTCAGTGATGGGAAAACCAAGTGACAATCCTTAGTTCACAAATACAGAATCACAGAATCATAGAATGGTTTGGTTGGAAGGGACCTTAAAGATCATCTAGTTCCAACTCCCGTGCCATGTGGGGATTATAACTTTCAACAGTCTAGTGGGTTTGCGTAGTCAGCATTGACCGTTAAATTCTGAATTGTCAGAAAGGTCATACCTTTCCTAGCTGCTGGGAGAGGAGATGTTCAGAATTCAGCTTTCTACACTGTTAAGCTGATCTGATGGCTGACTACTGTTGAAGGTTCCTGAAATTTTGTAGCGGCTT
This sequence comes from Cephalopterus ornatus, assembly GCA_013396775.1. NCBI lineage: Eukaryota > Metazoa > Chordata > Aves > Passeriformes > Cotingidae > Cephalopterus > Cephalopterus ornatus. The sequence goes on from VZRE01004826.1 coordinate 37,145, forward strand.
TTAAAGACAAGAAGCCACAAGGAAGGATGACGATGTTTTCCGTGCCGATTCACCTCCTGACAGCTGGACTTTAAAAATGGCTTACGTTCTCCCTTCATGGAGCTTCTCAGGGTTCTAGCTGAAGCTAGTGGGCAGTTTTGGTGATGTTTCCCTTGGACAACAATCTGAGGCAGAGTAGAAAGGATGTCACCGCTTTCTCCTCAGATCAGTCAACAGTAGTGAATGTTCCAGGGCATTTAAAGATATGTTACAAACTATACTTTCAAGGCAGCTTGGTGTCCAGCCTAGATTACCTCCAATTTCCTCCACAGGATGGTGCAGCTTCGTACTACCTTTATCTGTGTGCTACGGCCAAAACCACAATGTAGCAGAAAAACAGACTTTTCTTTCTCTTTCTTCTACGCAAACATGTACTGGCAATGTAAGTTCTCCAAAGTGCTCCTGAGGGTTTCAAAAGTTGAAAGAAACGATGTCCTATTCAAACATAACAATAGTAATGATAACACAAAAGCAGATAAGGCTGTCAGTTTAGTACAATAAACTATCCACTCTGTGATACTTTCATTTGGTGATCTATGTTTACATGGCAATCCAAATGAAAAAGGAAAATGCTTATAATAAAACAAAGGGATCAGAAAGGAACAAAAATATACAGAAGAAATAAAGCAATGGCAGAACTTCGGGAAATAAAATCAAATAAAAGCATGCAGAGGGACAGTCTGCACTGATGCCGTATGTCAGATGAATATAAACGCAGTCATGCCTGTGTGATGCTCTCTGCCTGCTGGTTGAAGTTAGAAGAAATTAGGCAGTGATAAACAATTTTAGAAAAATACATAGGGATCTGAGAAAATAATTTGGAGTGAGACGCTCAGAGGGAATTTCTGTTTCTGCAAGTACTTGCATCTACTTTACTAAGAGCTATTAAAGAACTAGCCCTAACTAGGGCCTCACAGTAGACATGTTTCAATACAGAGGACTTGAGCAAAACTGAGTGCTCTGTGGCACAAAAGTTAGATGTGCCACGGTGAGTTTGCCCAAGAGTGCCTGCTCAAACCTGGACTTGAGCTAGCAATTAGAAGGTGCTGCAAGAAGTCAAGGAATAATCCTAAGAGCTCTGGGAAGATCACAAGAAACTTTTGCACAGCTTCTGTGGCTACAGGCCATAACATAGGATGAGAGTGATTCTTGATCCCTGGTAACTGATGGTACCAATGCAGATTTTGACCACATCAAATAGGAATAATAAAATGTATTACTAGTGCTTCCAGGCTCAGTCCAGTTCCTCTCCTTGCCCTCTGAATATGACCTTATGGAAAAGGTGAATGTGCAGGGCAGGGAAGGAGACACAACTCCCATACAAGCTATTTATCTATCCCAGCTTTCTGGATGACTCTAATGAAGATTGTTCTAGCACTCCAGGGGAAAGAGCAAGTGGATGAAGCCACACTTATCCAGCAAAATAGGAACAGAGACATTAATCTGGTTTTTTGTGTGGTGATCATAAATGACAGGTCTGACCTTTCATGAACTGCAGTTATGGGCAGGTCTGCAGAGCCTAAAATTGGATTGGACAGCATGTCTGCTCAAGCTAATAATGCTGCTGGTACTTGTCAGTGGCCATGTCACTCCTGCTCTTGTAAACTGTGAACATAAACTTTGTTCTGGGGAAACTTAGTGACTCTCAGACAGACAGCTTTATAAAGCTTTACCAATATAAGATGACCATGGAGGAATTTTGATCTATTGAGATCTTCTGAGGCAGTCCCATGTGGGTGAGAATGCTGTGATGTGAAGTCACTGACAGTGTTGAGTAGCTGAGGACTAACTTTAGTGAAGTGGGATCTGAGTCTTTGTAGAAAGACCAGTACCTGGAAGAAGTGCTTAAAACCAAACAGTTGTTTCTATATTTGATAATTTAAATTTTACCTGATACAAGAGGAAGTGGGAACTGATGTGATGTCAAAAGGTTGAAGGAAACACATTCTACATTTTATGTAAACCAAAGTTATTTCTACCAAAAGGTGAAATAAAAACCCAAACAAACCCCACCGCCCCAGGGAAGCAGTTGGGGGGCAGAAAGGAAAACAGACTAGCTATTATGAGAAAATGCCTGGAAGGAGATAATTTACAGAACTTTGACATTATTTTTTGATAGGCAGTGGGTTTCCACTTGTGAATTAATCTCATTTTTCATTACAAGACAGTACCTTTACCTACAATGCTCTAATACCAAGTCAAAAATGTATATCTCAATGTAGACTCTCTTTCCAGGGACGAAGTCTTTGAAACTACCTTCAGCTTCATGAGGGTTATATGTGATGGGCTCTAAACTGCCAGACTGGATTTGAAGAAACTCTTAGAGATTCAGTAACTTGCAGCTAAAATGGCAGAGGACCTAAGAGCGGAGCTTGTATGCATTTATCTGCTAACAGAACAGTATCAGCAGTCAGCAACTGTTTTTAAGAAAGCTGTTTGGGCACTGGAGAAAACAGTGAAGGACTAGTTGTTCAGAGGCTGGATTCCTATATATACTTTCAAGAACCACCTATAATGGTAAACCTACAAGCCATTGATCCTGACTTTAAGATGCCTTTTTGCAACTGTCTCCAGTTATTCTATGATAGATGCATCTGTCACAAGTTTTTGCTTATTTATGGATTAAATCTTTCATCCTTGAGCAGGATAATTGTCTCTGTGCAGTGCATCTGAATGCAAAAAAAAAAAAAATTATTATATGTCAGACCTGTAACACATCAGGTATAGTTGTCTCAATACCATTGCCAAGTCTGCTTTATAGAATAGATTCATAGAATCATTTAGGTTGGAAAAGAACTTTAAGACAATTGAGTTCAACCTTTTTCCCAGCACTGCCAAGTCCACCACTAAACCATGTCCCTAAGTGACACATCTACACGTCTCTACACGTGGTGACTCGACCACTTCCCTGAGCAGCTTGTTATAATGCTTGAAAACTCTTCCTGTAAAGATTCGATCTAAATCTCTCATGGTGCAGCTTCAAGCCATTTCCTCTTGTCCTATCACTTGCTACTTTGGAGAAGAGGCTGACCCCCACCCCGCTATAACCTCCTTTCGTGTAATTGTAGAGAATGATAAGGTTTCCACTGAGCCTTCTTTTTTCCAGGTTAAACAGCCCCAGTTCCCTCAGCTGCTTCTCATAAGACTTGTGCTCCAGACCCTTCACCAGCTTCATTGCCCTTCTTTAGACACACACAGTGTCACATCCCAGCACCTTCATGACATTCTTGCAGTGTGAGAGGTCCAAAACTGAACACAGGAAACAACGTGTTGCCTTATCAGTGCCTACTACAGAAGGATGATCCCTTACTTAGTTCTGCTAGTCACACTATTTCTGATACAAGCCAGGATGCCATTGGCCTTCTTGGCATGTGGGCACACTGACAACTTTGTGTTCTGCCAGATGTTGACCAGCACCCCCAGGTCCTTTTCTTTTGGGCAGCTTTCCAGCTCTTCTGCCCTCAGCCTGTAGTGCTTCATGGGGTTATTGGGGCCAAAGTGCAGGACCCTGCACTTGGTTTTGTTGAGCCTCATGCCATTGATCTCAGCCCTTCTACCTAACCTGTCCATATTCCACTGCAGAACCTTTCTACCCTCCAGCAGACATTCCCACACAACTTGGTGTCATCTGCAAACTTGCTGAGGGTGCACTTGATCCTCTCATCCAGTTCATCAGTAAAGATATTAAACAGGACTGACCCCAAACCGAACCCTGCGGAGCACCACTGGTGTCCGGACACCAGCGGGATGTAACTCCGTTCACCACCACTCTTTGGGCCAGGCCATCCAGTTAGCTTCTTAAGCAGCAAAGAGTCTGCCCATCCAATCCATGAGCAGCCAATTTCTCCAGGAGGATGCTGTGGGAAATGGTGTCAGAGGCCTTACTGAAGTTTTAGACAGACAACATCCACAGCCTTTTCCTTATCCACTAAGTGGGTCATATTGTATATAGAAAGAGGTTGGGCAAGCAGGACCTGCCTTTCATGAACCCATTCTGGCTGGGCCTGATCCTCTGGTTATCTGTTCTGTACGTGCCATGTCTCTAGATAGACTGACAGACCTGTTGTTCCCCATATCCTCTTTCCAGTACTTCTTGTAGTCATCACATTGTCTAGGCTCAAGCTATCTTGGACCTCTGTGGTTAGCTAGACTGCTATAAATGATGGAAAGTGACTTGATTAGCACTTTTCAGCTGTCTACAATTCTGTGGTACAGGACTACCTCACTGCCTCTCTTACCTTGCCTATCCTTTCTGAAGTGTTTATAGCCACTCCTGGCAGCACTCAGCTGTGGGAGTCATCCCACCATGTTTCTGTGGAGGTAACTACATCATAGTTTTCTTGCTGCACAGTGACTCCTAGGTCCCCTTGTTTGTTGCTGCATGCATGGGTGTAGATTACATGATGAATTATACATTTTTTTACCATGCAAAAAGAAGTAAAAAACAAACTCAAAATATTTATAAACCCCAGTTAAAAATGCTGCTTGGCTTAGTTCTCTCAATGTTTCAGCTAGTATTGTGAAAAGTCTCTTCCCCAGGTTGGCATCACTACACTAGCAGAACCATTATGAGGTGTAGTTTTGCCAATGTAAATTTGTTTTTGCTGGCTTTGCTTACATAAAAGCCATTTTTTTTGAAAAAACAAACAAGCAAGCAAAAACTAGCTGTTAGTGGATGCCATATTTTTGCTAGAGCTAGTTGAATGTAGATGAGCTTTGGAAAGAAATCTTGCAAAAAAAAAGCATATGAATGTGTTTTCACTCTGGAACAGAAAGCAGTGCTCCCATTCTAATTCTGCAAAAGTATAATGATTCAGAAGAGGGCATGAGTTCTATAAAATTCTTTTCCTTGTGTGACTAAGAAAATTTAGGCCTAAAAATTTTTCCAATAGTAAAGTATTTGGAAATTATATGGAATACTAATATGTAATTTAAAATCTCTGTTTTCATTAAGCATTCAGTCCTAATAAATGCTTCCCTGGACGATAAGTATCTTCATTACCTCATTAATTTTTGGAGAATGGGCAGATGACAGGTGACACTGGGTTGATTTGAGATCACTGCTCTGGAATTCCTGACTGCAGCTTCTCTATTAACTCATCTAGATCATGCTGATTTTCCCTGCACTCATACTTTTATTTGCTAAGATTCCTATTTTTGATCCCCCTCCTAATCATTCCACCCAAAAGTAGATTTATATCCTTTTCAAGGAGACTTATGTGCCAAATAGCTCAGTAGAAACATGGGAAAGTGTTGAGCTGCTTGCAACAGGTAAAAATGTTCTACTTTTGCTGGCTGTCCTCTGCATTTCCATTAAAAGATAAAAGATCGTATTTTAGTCCTAAATGTCTAGAATAATATCTTGTTTATGTTTTCCCATTACAGATAAAAGTTCCACTTATATGTCATTAGAAATTTGTCACCCAGCCAATTTTGTCATGGTTGCAGAGGGCTGAGATCAGCAAAATGAAGCCACTTTTATTTGTGTGTTTTTAATAAATTTCTACAGGCAAAGAAGTACCATGTTGCATTAAGTAGGAGTTTTATCTTTGTAACATTTTTTTTCTCATTATAAATTCAGTGGTTAATTTTACAGTCAAAGGCATTGATTCTCTGAATTGCAATACATCTTCCTTGAGTTTAGCTGCCACAGCCAAAATAAATATCCCACGTATTGTTACTTTTTTTTTTTTTTTTGGCACAGTCTTAGTGTACACTTCATGGACTGATGTGCTAATTTTCATTAGTTCAGATGAAAGAAGGTGGTTTGGAATGTGGCCTCTGTAGTTAAAAGCCAAAATTTTAAGAGAAAACAAAGATTGTGCCTCATTTTTTATATGTTTACTCATTTACCAGTGTTATAGTGCTAGATGAGATGAATGCAAAATATAAGCCTGAGATATTTGGGTCTGCATTTTGATTGATTGATTGGTCTACTCCCCATAAAACCCATATTTGAATCAGCACTGGGTAAGAAATACTCTACCTCCTTATAAATATTTTCAAGATGACTACAAATTGCTGACAATGAAATATGATGAAAAGTAATTTTTTTAATAATTGTCCTCAGAATGAAAATTCTGAGTTGTGAAGTAATGTGTGATATCTTGAATCAGTTATGAAATTTTGTTTTGACAATTTCAACCTGTTTCAATTTAATTTCTTAGAAATATTTCACTGTTTCTACCTAAGTTATATTTTGAACTGAAAAATATTTTTACCTGAAAATTGGAACCAGTTTTTACAGAAAAAAACATGCCATATTTTAATACATATTTTACATCAGAAAGGTTGCTTGATTGGAATGAATACTATTCTGTAGTTTTTCAGACTAAAATAAAAACAACAAAAAAGCAAACAGAAATTCCCAATTCCTTCTATTATCCCCTATTCCTTCTACTATGAAGGAGCCAAAGGCAGACACTAGGAACAAGGGTCTGCCTGCCTAATTTTTAAATGTTCTGACTGATACTTTTAAGTTAAAATCAGCTATGAGGAAGAAGTCTTGCTTTTCCTCCAGAGATGATGCTTGCTGTGCCATCTGTAACTGCAGTTAAAAAAGTGCAGCAATTGGAAATAGAGTTCCTTTACTGCTTGGACACATTACCCTTTCTGCATCATCTAAAAGTTGTCATTCTGCACTATCTGACAGCACCATCTGGTTCAGAATATAATATCTCAGATCTGGCCATTTCTAGAGCTAGGTGCGCTGCCACCATATATAACGTGAGTAGCTGTTGCCTTTGTGCTACACCTTCTGAAATTATAATGCTGACGCGGCATCTTCAGATGATCCAACCCCCCCGACTGTTTAAACAGAAGCAATGAATAATTCACATCAGAAACAGAGAAAAGCAAACAAACAAAAGTCAATGGGCATCTCCACATTTTCTGGGAAAGGAGGGGGTACACACTGTGCTCTGCTGTCATTTTCAGAGAGTATAGAATAACCTTTGCCAGCTGTGGAGAACTCTCAGGAGCTCTGCTAGCAGTGGCAGACCGTTTAGAGGATCACTGGTTCCATACCACCCCTCCTTAATGTGTCAACCAGGAATGAGCTAGAGTGCACAAAGATCTCTCGATACGGGTGCAGTGTTCTCGGAATTCCACTAGATATAAGGCCAATAGTTTTGGGTAGAATTACACGGTGTGTTTTGGACTGGGCCAATCTTATCTAACTTCTCAATTAGGAAAAAAAACTAATACTCATAAGAGTGATTCTTCCATCAGCAGGTGAGGAAACTTAACTCCAGAAGATGAATGGAGAAATTCAGTGGAACACTGAAACTGCCTTGCACCACTTTCTGATAAAAAGCATCCATAAATCTGATTTTATGCGGCGGTAGCAATAAGCTTCTGACTGCTTTGTCTCATTAGAGTTGTGGAAAGAAATTGGAATATGTCTCTAGCCTGGCAAACTTGGCCCTCTACCTGTAAATTATTAAACCTTATGTGTGTCAGGTGTGCTCAGAAAGGAATGAGCTGGGGAACAGAGAGAAATAGAGGTTGCGTCGTTAGGTGCAGAAGCCAGAAAAGAGATCAGAAGAAAGCAATCTTATTTTGTGTTGCTTTAGCTTTATCTGCTTATTAGGAAGCATGGTATAACACGACCTATTAAAGGTCATGGTAACACAGGAAAAAAAAATGCACTGAGTGCACACACAGATGAGTGAAATGTAGCATGTGTGCTGACTAATATGGGCATTGATTTTTGAAAAATACTCATACATAGGGAGTCATTTTCAGTCCTAAAACATAATTTTTTCATTGTATTGGAAGTAGAAAAAGATGCACTCCAGAACTATATAGAAAAAATATAGACTATCTGGGTTTATGTGCATAAATACTGGTTCTGCTGGTACAGAATCACAGCATTAATGAGTTTTCCACAGCATTGCTGTATCTTGATGTCTCCACCTATAACTCTCTTGGTACGTATAATTTGCTACCGTAAGTTGCAGGAGCATTAACCCATTCTTGATTTTTTGGGGGTGTCTAATTGACCCTGGCACCCCCATGCAACACAAAACAGCATGAACAACTCTCCTCTAGGTTTTATTTGAAATTAGTTTAGGCAACAAAAACTTGACTTTGCCTGGGCTTCATGCTACACCTTCCACTGCATTTTTTTCAGGTTGACTGAGCGCATGCTTTAGTATGCAGTATGTGAAGAGAAAACTAATAATCTAACAGTTAAGCAAAAATAGAAGCAGCTAAATGTAAAATATCTGAATAACTGTAGTTCCTGAGAAAAATGAAATGTAGGTATCTGATATAAAATTGGATTGTATGCACCCGACAGTGAAGGCTTGGACTGTAACTGCTTCATAGTAGTTACTGAGCAAGTATGTGTCCTTACATTGTTATCTTAAAGGTACTCCAGAACAATGGCAGTCATCTACAAAGACAATGGTCTCTATGGCATAATATCACAGATTTAGCCATTAAGTGCCATTGGGAGTGATACTGCTGCTCCTAGGAAAGGTGTCATTACTGCCCATAGATAAAACAGTAAAAATCTCCATTTATCTTCTACATGGTGTTATTTAGCAATCAGTTTCTTTTCTACTTTAAAATCTGGAATAAATGAAGCACAGCTGGGGAACAGAATATAGGGACTGGCAGTTCTGAAGCTTTTGGAAAAGGCATGGAAGAGGCAGCCTGGGACTCACACGGCTCTGGAGGGCACACTTAGATGGCCTAGTTTCTGGCAGAAAATGTAGAGCATTTGTATTACATATACTTCACCACAATGTGTCAGCTCAAGTTGGAAGCTCTATAGTCTGGCCAAGAATTCGTTTGCTACAGTTTCACATGATTTTTGTTCACTGAAACAATAAAAATAAGACAAACTCCTGCCATTACAAATTTTTCATCGACACAGCAAATGCAGACACATTCCTTTAATATACCAGCATGCAATGATTTGCAATGATATGTGAGCAGAGAAAGGATGACTGACCAGTGGCAGAGTGAACTCTAGCACTGTGATTCATTCCAGACATTAAATCCTTACAGCTTTCCTGCATCCTCAAATCAAAACCCCATGCTTTCCACATTGCTCACTAGACACCAAGAATAACATGATCATTTTAGAAGTTCAGTCTCGCCTGCAGGCAAGAGTTTGTCCCATCATAGCAGAAACAAAAGTAGCACAGCAGGACTTTCACTATTAGGAGCAGCAACAGGAATTGTCCTCGTGAAACAACAGCTCTCTTATGCGTGAGCTTAAATGCGGATATTTCATTTCTATGAATGCCATTCTCAACTGTCTCTAGATGCATAATAAGCATAATCATGCCTGGCAAATAATGAGAAGTATAGTTCCAGAGAAAATATTCCCAATTTGGAAATGTTTTCCACAGCTACTATGAAAAATAGAGAAGAAGGAAATGAAACTGCACTGATTTTTCCTGAATTAACCTTTTGATTGCTTAAGTAATATCTCTTATAAGTATAACATCTAAAGAAGTTCCTTGTGTGATAGGAGAAACTGCTGCTAAGGCAACGGTCTGGGACTCTTCATCTGTATTGCCCTTCCCTGGGCCCCTCCCCTACCCCTGCCCCAGCTAATACTTGCACGGATAAATATGCCAGTCCAAATAAAAATACCACAATGGGTTAGAATATGAATGAACATAAAATCTTATAAAATATATCAACACTGATAGCATTTCTTAAAACACTTATTTCCTTAATGACAGAACTGCACCTGTCAGCAACAAGCCCCCCTCAGTTTGTCAATAAATTACATTTTCACTGGTGGCATCTGGGTTCAATGACTGGATGCTTTATAAATATAGAGATAGATAAATTAGCTAGATTAAATAGATAGATGTAGGATGTTTGGGCTGAAGAGCCATGAACCCTTACTTAAGGGATTTGTCCTATAAATTCTTGTGTAGCAGATTACTTTGTACTGATGGCTTATAGCTATCCAGCCTCTAAATCAAAGAACTATTGGCTTGAATGAAGGATAAGGCATGAATCATATTGTATTATAAAGAAACACATAATACCCAGTAGTTCATTTTTTAATTTGCTACATGAGGAAAAAATCCTTCATTCCCTGACTTCGATTCTGCAATGAATTGCAAAATGGCAGACAGAAATATAAAGATCTTTAGTCTTTGGCATTAAATAGGCTTTAAGTTCTTCTTGATGAACCATTAGTACCCGCAGGCTACATGCTGCCTCAGTGGGATTCTGGTGCACTCATTTGCTGTATTACACTCAAGTATAGTAACCCTTATGTAGCTTAAATGCAGCAACCACTCAGCAGACAGTGGGCTGAGCTGATCCGAGCCCAGTTGTATAGGAAAAATAGAGCAGTCAGGTCAGAAATCACAGTACTATGTACAGCAGAACCCATTTGCTGCTTGAAGCAACTGCTTTCATGAATTTAAAAATGATAACACTCTAACCACTAAGATGAGTAAGGAAAAGAAGAACAGTGGAGTAGTAACAACAAAGCCTGGGCATAAGACCTTTGCATGGAATACTATGGACTTGTGGCACTTGGGAACATTTTTTAGAGGTGGACTTGGCAGTGCTGGATTAGTGCCTGGATTCAATGATCTTAGAAATTCTTTCCAACCAAAGTGATGCTATGATTCTATGATTATTTGTTTAATGCTGTAGAATATTTGATGTTCGTGGCAAACATGGATTTTGCAGATTTTGGGCTTCTGCAATTTATATATTGGGATAGGGCATTGTGAATCTTTAGTGATGCACAGTCTGTTGCTGTGCACCTGTGTGAGGGTGAGGACAGGCTTGCCTGTGAGGACAGGGGATGGCCCATGTCACCATCACGTTATGTCTTCCAGCAGTGTGCTTCTGTGCTCAGTCTCTTTACCTTGTCCAATCTGCCAGTTTGTCCTGTACCCACAAACCCCATCTCTTTTGCTGTCAGGCAGGCAAGTTTTGCCTCCAACTTGTGCTTATAACCTAACCACCTCAGGTGTTTTGATGCTAATTGTATTTTGTACTTATGCAGACAGAAACAATGCTCAGGGAAGTGTCTTAATTGTGGAACCTGATGATTCGCTTGACCCAGTGCTTTTGCAGACTTCAGATGAAGATTTCCCCTTATAGTAAAATATTTCTCTGTAATATAGACATAACTAGCTGAAACAGCTAGAACATAATGTGTGAATGAAATGTACTTCAGTTTATTATTTAGGGTCTACAAGACTGTCCCATAAAATTTTTATATTTTTAAATTAATATTTGCAATAAAATTGATCTCTCTCCTTGAAATAGACTTTATTAATTCTTTCCTCCACTATTCTCAGATTAAAAGTATGCTTATTATTTAATAAATAATTAATTTCTTACACCTCTGTCCTTATCACATGCCTGTAGCTAATCTGCATATATGGGATCCTAATTTTCAGAGTGAGATTTTAATTTGTGAATTTTTGGTATTTGCACTGATATATTTTGGACATTCCATCCTTTACTCAGTAAAGCCTGTTGAAGAACATTGCAAAGATTCACTAACTAAGCATAATAACTCTCTTAAACCCACAAATTAGCAATATATAACTAATAGAATGAGCTGTCACTCATTACTGAAAGCCTGGTAGGGAGCATAGCAGCCATATAAACGGATATGATGGTGTTACTGTCCAGCTCAGAAGTAAAAAAAGTAGTTGAAACCATGTTGGTAACCTGGGTAATAGTACTAGGCACAAAACCTGCATTTGGCAAGAATACTGTAACTGACTTCACCATTCACTCAAGTATCACGTGTTGTGTAGACCTACATCTTATCCAAAAGACTGTAAACTTCTTAATTAAACTTCTTAACTGTTAACTAAACTTCTTAACAGTTCTTCAGTTACAACCTTAGGTGGTCATGATAAATGGACTGGAAAATCATCTTCAAGAGTCAGTGAAATTAAACAATCTAACTGAGAAATACTGTTAAAATTTGAGATGGGTGACATGAATGCCAGATTTTCAGGGGTGTAAATTTCATCCAATTCACTTAGGCTGGTGGGATTTATTTTGATTTTATTTCTCACCAAGCGTGTCTTTTAATATATATGCATAATCATTCTGTATGATCAAAACACTGTTACTCTGGAAGATTAGTAATAGCCTACAGTAGAGAAACATATTAGATATACAGAGGTTAAAAATGTGTTCCTCCTTGAGGAAAACATGTTCATCAGTTCTTTGGCGTTTCTCTTATACTCCTCAATGACTTTAAAAGCATGAAAAATATATCACATAATACCTTATATATTTTTTCTGTTCAGTTATCAAGATCTTGATATGTTACTTACTTTTTTTAAAATTTATTTTAAATATGACATTAAAATTCACAGCTGTTTCAAAAGGAACATAAAATCCACTGAAAGGACAGATTTACAGAATTTTAAAGCAAATTTCAAATGCTCAGCTGTCATCATACCATCCGTTGCAATGAGTATAAATAACTTCCCTTTAATATATGAAGAACTAGGAGGGGAAAAGAAAAAGACATTTGCATTGCAAGAAAACTCCAGGTGCTCCTAGAGTTATTTGGGACATTTTCCAGTTGACAGTATGGAAATACTGTCACTCAGGCCAGAAAGCTTGTTGCTATGGGGACACAATAGTAGAATTATTTGACAACCTGGCAGTTGTTAGAGTTGGCAGAGAGAAACTCTGGGAGAGGGGCTGTTGGATGATTTTGGGTGTGTGCGCACTGGGGGTGAATGGGTGTCGGGTTTTTTTGTTTTGTTTTGCCTTTTTTTTTCCCCCACCATGTACCTGCTTAGAACCTTAACATCTTTGAAACGAGAGGGAACGAAGACCCGTATTCAGACATCAACTAGTTATGCATCCCTCCTAGGATGGATGTATATTGAACTGCAAAAAATTATGCAGGAGCTGGCAAAGACATAAAGCTGCATAAAAAGCCAATATGGTTTTGGCTGTTCTCTCTGAGAAGTCATATCATAAACCAAGATGATTATAGTTCCTCTGTAGTTCAGATGTAAAGGTAGTTAGAATATTATAGTAGCTGCAACTCAGTACATAGAAAGTCAGAGATTAACTAGGAAGAATTTAAAAACAGGTAGCAGTAATTATTGAGAACTGGAGACTGGTTTATAAAGATGAAAGAAATAACAGTTTAAGTTGGCTGAATGTCAGATAAGATGCATGTCACTAGTTTGCTAATATTTCAAGAGTCTGAACATCAAAGCAGTTAAGGAAATATTTAGTCGAATAATAGTATTCTTGGAATAAATTGGGTTGGAACTGAGGAAAATAAAATCCAAACTAGATAGTAGGGAAGGAATCCTACTGCTGAGTCTATTATATTAAGGAAGGGTCACCGTTTCTGAGGAAGAGTTTTCTACACTTGGAATGTCCCAAGTGACATTGGACAATGCATGGAAATATGTGCATTAGGCCGAAATTTTGTAGTGTGTTGCAGCTGAGAAACATATGAATCTTTCTATTTCTATTACTTGGAGGGGGTGAGATAAATCTGGTGACTGTATTGGAGTGCTTTTCTAGATGAACTTAAAGACAACAAGGACTGAAAAGTGATTCTGTGACAGTGCATGAGGAATTGGTAATGTGCTGTACTTGAGTAATGCACTTACATCCAAAAATCCTCAAGGTTCCAATGCTGCAGGAGAATGTAGGGTATGAAAGAGTGTCCCAGCTCAGCCACAGATAAGGAACAGTGAAGTTTCCTAAACCATCCTGTGGTCTAAATATATTGATGATTGTGTGATTATAATTTATGGTATTTGGAAGTTTTTTGTTCTATAATAGTTTTTCAGGGGAATACTTTTTTTTCTGTCTCCACTAGAAGAAAGAAACAGAATGATGAATGTTTTCTATGCTCTTATGACACAATATAAATATCGGATGTGTTCGTAGTTTTTAATCTTTTCCTACAGGCAAACTGCCTCTGTTTCCCTTCTGTTCTCTTATGATCACACCACCCAGACTGTTTCCCTTCCCTGTGCAAATCAAAATCAATTAAAAATATACACACAGGACTCAATTTTCAGAGAACCTACATATCCACACCTCTAATGGAAGTCAATGATAGCTACAGGCATGTGGCATCTCTGAAACTCAGGGTCTATACAGCTAAGTAAAGAAAAACATATGGATTTTTTAGGTAATATACCATGGGAGAATTTCTAAACAGACCCTGAAATAATGAAGCTACATGTTTTATGTTATAGTCCAACTCACGATCACTAGGCCATCTCACCACAGGGGAAAAAGAGGATATTGAGAGTTATTGAACATTGCCAATTTTTGCTGTGGATCAGCTTGAAGTTATTTAGCACAGATGTTTCTGTAATTGTGACACACTGGGAAAATCCACATGCTCAATAGCCCTCAAACTTGCACTTCCATCTGTGCATATGATGGTCTACAGTTACTGCACACAGCTGCAATCTAAAACACGCAGAGTACTGTCTGGTTTAAGACTTGCTGAAAGATTTTTCTCGGTGCAATCTGCGTTTTTTATCTACCTGTCTCCCTATGGTTTTGTGTTTAGACGCAGTACAATTATAAGACAGTAAAATATGTGTCCAGTGAAAATAGAAGTGTGTAAAGAACTGTACAAAATTTAGCAGTGTGGTTAGAAACCTCTCATGTTGTGAAATGACTGACAGGAATTTAACAGTATACTGTGAAATCCAGCAGTATTTCTATTTATATTCCTAGGTCAGTTTTGAGCCATATTGGTAACAACTGAAAGATAAGGTCCTTATACTAGAAAAGGAGCATGACTTGTCCCACAGTGGTGAAAACATCAGTTCTTGAAACTGCTTCTCCATCCTAGTACCTGCTTAGTCTTTGATCACATTCCAAAAAGTACAGGGAAAAAACTCCACCTCTTCTGATTTAACAAACATTTTGGAATCAAAACAGTGTGTACCAATCTAGAAAATGAGAGAGGAAAACTTCCACTACCTTTGAAATTTAAATAGGCTTGAGTGTTAATTATTCATAACTTATTTGTTCAGTTCAGACTCAGGATACAAAGAAAAAAAGAAGGCAATCTTTCAGAATTTAGGCATATGCAACTCAGTGCAGAAAGACAGAAGCTGTTGTTGGTATTAATCAGGCAGGGTGAAAGCTTTGCTGTCATATTTTCTTTTACCTACGTTGCTTCTGCTGTGGGTCCCATTAAAGAGAAAGATCCTATCTAAAGAGAAAGTGGTACTGTTACCCCAGCCCTTGACTTTATAGCCCAGGTTGAAGGGTGGGTTTGTCATTTAACTTTTTCTCTGCAGTGAGCTGCTGCTTCTCTTCCACAGGTCTTCCTGTCGACATCCTGACCTAATTCAACTCTATAGCTGGTTGTTGCATCGGGAAGTGTAACACTGCCTACAAGAGGACGCTGTAAAATGTTTCCCATCATGCAGCCATGCTAAGTAATGCAATGGAATTGCTGGGTTCTCACATTTCACAGGAACTCTTCAGACCTTAAGAGATTATTGAAAACTATCTCACTTCTAAGCAAGACTGTAATCTTGTATTATTGTCTGGAGTGCTCATAGAATTCTGTCCTATAGAAACCTGGAATATTAATGACAGACTTTGACTTTGCTAGAAATGTCTTCGGATATGGAACTGTCGAAACCTCTTTTTTACATCTTCTTTTTCCCTTCACAACTTTTGCTCTGGGAGCTCAATTTCATCATGATCTGAAAGAAAGAGCTAACTATGTTGCAGAACCAGCATTTTTCTGGAATATGTTTTGTCCAGCCCTTGAATCAAACTATTTTTGTTTATTTAGGTTTGTAGATGGTAGAGTCGTAGATAGATGCACAGTGTGTAGTCATCGAGCACTACTGCACATCTGTTACTGTATTTACATAACATTTTCTTTCTCTCAAAAAGACAGAAAAGGGCTTGTGCTATAGTACCTAATATTAAGGCAATACCTTCCCTGGCTCCAAGAGTAGCTTTCTACCTAAAGTGCATCAGGACAATTCAACACACAGACCTTTTGAGGAATCCCCAGTGACAGGAATGACTAAATTTTATATGCTAAATTTAAAACTTCCACAAAATCTGTGATGATGAAGAATGCTATGGCCTTCATTTTCATATCCTTTCCCTTACATTATTTTCAAGGTTAAATTCGTGATGCCACACTTTCCTTTTTCTTTCTTTCTTCCTTTACCTCTTTGGAATGACATTGGGGAGCCCTTAACAATATATGTTGAAACGTAAGGCCTGCACTGCATTGTGAACTGTTTCTCTGCTGACTCATCTGCCACAGCTAATCAAGACTTTTTGGTCTACATACTGCAGCATTTTAAACCTTTTAGCAGTAAAGCAATGCTTTTTGCTCAAAAGCTTTTAAATTATAGCACATGGTAGGTGGCTGATAAGGATTTTTATTTTTCTGAAGTGGAAACTCTTTTCGTGTTATTGTTACCTGGTGTCCTGTTCTATTTATCAAGTCACAAAGTTTTTGGTGTCCAGTAACTAGTTTTTTTGAGCTGGAGAATTTTTTCCTATTTAGGCAGTCTTGCACCTTTTCAATTTTATCTAAATGGCACCTGTTCATGACACACAAGCCTGGTTATTCTTTCCTTATCCCACTACCACATAGGAAGAGGAACATGGGTCCCAAGTTTGCATGCTTCAGGAATAAAGCTGGGGACTGGAAATGTTGCACTGGATTTTTTGGGTACAACGCTTTCACTTCTGTGTAGCTCTTTGGATGAGAAGGCAAAAGACCACAGCTTCCAAGGTTTTGTAATTACAGGCTCTCCCTATTGTTCTGAGTTGTCTGTATTGTCATCTTCTTTCTGAAAGTGTTAGCAAGTACTGTCCACTCCGGCACATACCATAGGGGACTCACATGACTTGAACTAACTAATTTTCCTCACCGTTTTGACATCTGGAGAAAAGGCACAGTTTGCAAAGGAAGAATCTATACAGCTTGATGAATGGTGAAGTCTCTGCATGTTGCTTCTATAGAATGGCTCAAATGCTGTGTCACTGCTTCCTGTTCTCAGCAGTTTTCTTTTTAGACACCTCCTTCTTCCAGGATGAAACAAGATCAGTATTTGTTCCTTTGGGAACTATATTAACCGTATATTAAGCTGTATATATATTAACTGTACTAACTGTAGAAGCAAAAATTAACTGCATTTAGGACCTATATTGAGTAAGATTCTCATTTTGCAGTGATTTTTATCGATGCATTTCTCAGTACTTAATTCTGACACTTCATCACCACTTTTTCCATTTTGGGGTTCAAAAAAGTAACCCATGTAATAAAAACCCATCTAAGGCCACAGTGTTGAATAAAACATTGAACAGAGCAGAGGGATTACTTCACATTTCCTTCCGGTCATAGTCTTATATATCCTGCTGTACAGCTTCTGAGGCATTTGCCTTTTTCACAACAGCATGACACTGTTGACTCATGTTCACTTTGTGACCCCTTGTAATCCTTCATCTATTTTTTTTTATAGAACTGCCTATAGACAGTTATTCCTCATCCTGTATTTATGTGGTTAATTAATCATGACTAAGTATGGCATCTTGCATTTACCACTACTAAATCTTGTAATATTTTCTGTCAATATCTCTGATTTATTAAGTTCATCTTGAATTCTGTCCTTGTCCTCTAACATTCCTTTGGTCCCTCCCATGAAATGCTTTCTGTAAACTTAATAAGTCTACTCTCTGTTCCTGTTAGATCATTAATGAAAACATTGAATTGTATCAACCTCACAAAATATAGACCATTAAAAGATGTCCTGTTATACATGTGTTTCTGATGAAAAACAAATTGAGGGCACAAGTACATTGTCTTAACATACACGTGTAATGATTGGCTAAGGACTTACAATCTGATTTTATTATAGCAGTTAAAGATTTTGTTGGAATTTGAGTTTAAATCAAGGATAACAAATATTTCTTCAAAAAGGTACATGCATTTGTGTAGTAAAAAGATTAGTTTTGTAATTTCTCTGTTTATGTATGACTTTTTAGGGTTGCCACAGATTTCACCCATGACCTCAAAAATCTTACCATCAAAACTGATGTTGAAATCCCTACAATTTTCTGAAATATTTTGGCATCAATAAACTGCTATTAAAAAAAATAAATAAATTCTAAAGGGTTGCAAGCAGCTCTCGTATCTGTAACTGAACTACTGATTGGCAAAACTTTAGACTAGTTTCTAGAAAGTACTATGTTATCTCAAAAAATGAGAAAAAAAAGGAAGGTAGTTGTAGTCGGTGGTTCCCTTATGAGGGGAACTGAGGGCCCTGTATGCTGATCAGACCCATCCCACAGTGAAGTCTGCTGCTTTCCTGGGGCTGAGGTGAGGGATATTATCAGGAGACTCCCCGAGGTAATTCGTCCCTCTGATTATTACTCACTGTTGGTAGTACAGGTTGGCAGTGAAGAGATCAATAAAAGAGGTACCAGGGCAATTAAGAAGGACTTTAAGGCTTTGGGTCGATTAGTTGATGGGACAGGAGCACAGATGGTGTTGGCCTCAATTCCTGCGGTAGCAGGGATGAATGAGGAGTAGGAAAACCCATCTTATCCACAGGTGGAAAAAGGATTGGTGCCACTAGTTTGGTTTTTTTGATCTTGGGGCAAAATTTATGGTACCACACCTGCTAGAGTCGGATGGGCTTCGTCTATCTAGCAAGGGCAAAAGAACCCTAGCATATAGGTTGGCAGGGCTGATCAGAGGTCTTTAATTTTGAAGGGGGAAGGGGTTGAAACCAGGCTCTCCAGAAAAGAGTCTAAGGGTGAAAAGCCTGAGTTAGAAGTGATAGCAGCAGCCCAGCTGAAGTGCATGTACAGTAATGCACACAGTTTGGGAAACAAGCAAGAGGACCTGGAAGCCATCCTGCAGCAGGAAAGCTTTCACAGTAACATGGTGGGCTGACTCGCATGACTGGAATGCTGCCATGGATGGCTACATGCTCTTCAGAAGGGATGTAGAGGGGTGGCTCTGTACGGTAGAGAGTCCCTTGACTCTCTAGAACTTCAGGTCAGTGATGATAAGGTTGAGTGCCTGTGGATCAGAATCAGGGGGAAGGCCGAAAAGGCTGACATCCTGGTGGGACTTGGTTATAGACCACCCAACCAGGATGATGAGGGTGATGAATTATTCTACAAGCAGCTGGCAGATGTCTCAAAACCGTCAGCCCTTGTTCTTGTGTGTGACTATAACCTGACGGATGTCTGCTGGGAACTCAACACAGCACAGAAGAGGCAGTCTAGGAGATTCCTAGAGTGTATGGACGACAATTTCCTGTTGCAACTGATAAATGAACCTACCAGAGCTGGGACCCCATTAGACCTGCTGTTTCCAAACAGAGAAAGGCTGCTGGGAGGTGTGGTGGTCAGAGGCTGTCTGGGGCACAGTGATCATGGAATGATAGAGTTTTCAATACTCACTGAAGTAAGGAAGGGTGTCAGCAAAACCTCTACCCTGGACTTCCGGAGGGCAGACTTTGGCCTATTCAGGAGGCTGGTTTGGAGAGTACCTTGGAAAACAGGCCTTAAAAAACAAGTGGTCCGGGAGGGATGGACATACTTCAAGAAAGAAATCTTGGAGGCACAGGGGCAGGCTGTCCCTATGTGCTGAAAGGAGAGCCAGAGGGGAAAACGATTGGCCTGGCTGAACAGGGAGATTTTGCAGGAAATTAGGGAAGAAAAGTTCACCTTTCGAAAAAAGTGCAGGCGATTCATGAAGTGTTTAGAAATGTAGTTAGGTCATTTATAAAGAAAATTAGAGAGGCAAAAGGACAATTTGAACTTAATCTGGCTACTTCTGTTAAGGACAACAAAAAGTATTTTTATAAATACATCAATACCAAAAGGAGGGGCAAGGAAAACCTCCATTCTTTGTTGGATACAGAGGGGAACATATTTACCAAAGATGAGGATAAGTCTGAGGTACTTAACACCTTCCTTGCCTCAATCTTCAACAAGAAGACAGGTTGTCCTCAGGACAACTGGCTTCCTGGGCTGGTAGACAGTGATGGGGAGCAGAATAGCCCCCTGTTATCCAGGAGGAAGAAGTTACCTGAAGCCAGTAACCTGCTGAGCCACTTGGATCCTCACAAGTGTATGGGACCAGATAAGATGCATCCTAGGGTGAGAAGGGAACTGGTAGAAGAGCTTGTCAAGCTCCTCTCTGTCATTTATCACCAGTCCTGGCTCACCAGAGAGGTCCCAGATGATGGGAAGCTGGCTAATGGGGTGCCCATCTACAAGAAGGACTGGAAGGAAGACTCGGGAAACTACAAACTTGTCAGCCTGACCTCAGTGCCTGGCAAGGTTATGGAACAGATCATCCTAAAGTGTGATCACACGGCATCCACAGGATGGACAAGGGATCAGACCCAGCCAGCAAAGGTTTAGAAAGGGCAGGTCCTATCTGACCAACTTGATCTCCTTATATGATCAGGTGACCTGCTTGGTGGATGAGGGGAAGGCTGTGGATGTTGTCTACCTGGACTTCAGCAAAGCCTTTGACACTGTATTCCACAGCATGCTCCTGAAAAAGCTGGCAGCCCACAGCTTGGACAGGGGCACTCTATGCCAGGTTAAGAACTGGCTGGGTGGCCAGGTCCAGAGAGTGGTGGTGAATGGTGCTGCATCCAGCTGGCAACTGGTGTCCCCCAGGGATCAATGTTGGGCTCAGTACTGTTTAATATCCTGTTTAAATGATGATCTGATGAGTCCACTATCAGCAAATTTGTAAATGACACCGTGTTGGGAGGGAGTGTCAATCAGTTGGAAGGCAGGAGGGCTCTGCAAAGGGACCTGGGCAGACTGGAGAGTTGGGCTGATTCCAACGGGATGAGATTCAACAAGGCCAAGTGCCAGGTCCTGCACTTTGACCACAACAACCCCTGCAGCGCTACAGGCTGGGCACAGAGTGGCTGGAGAGCAATCAGACAGAGAGGGCTGTTCTGCAGGTTCTAATCAACAGGAAGCTGAACATGAGCCAGCAGTGTGCCCAGGTGGCCAAGAAGGCCAATGGCATCCTGGCCTGT
The DNA here is from genome assembly GCA_013396775.1 of Cephalopterus ornatus. Lineage (NCBI taxonomy): Eukaryota > Metazoa > Chordata > Aves > Passeriformes > Cotingidae > Cephalopterus > Cephalopterus ornatus. The sequence continues at coordinate 58,213 of VZRE01004826.1, forward strand.
ATCAGGAATGCTGTGGCCAGCAGGACCAGGGAAGTGATTCTGCCTCTGTACTCAGCGCTGTTGAGGCCACATCTTGAGTTCTGTGTCCAGTTCTGGGCCCCTCAGTTCAGGAAGGATATTGAGGTGCTGGAGAGTGTCCAAAGAAGGGCAACCAGGCTGGTGGAGGGACTNCAGGCTGGTGGAGGGACTCGGGCACAAGTCCTACGAGCAGTGGCTGAAGGAGCTGGGATTGTTTAGCCTGGAGAAGAGGAAGCTCAGGGGACAACTCATCACTCTCTACAACTACCTGCAAAGAGTTGTAGCCAGGTGGATGATGGTCTCTTCTCCCAGGTAACCAGCAGTAAGACAAGAGGGCACAGCCTTAAACTGTGCTAGGGGAGGTTTAGGTTAGACATTAGAAAGAAATTCTTTACCGAAAGAGTGATCAGACATTGGAATGGGCTGCTCAGGGAGGTAGGTGGTGGAGTCACAACCCTGGAGGTATTTAAGAAGATGTGGCACTCAGTGCCATGGTCTAGTTTACAGGGTGGTGTTGGATCAAGGGTTGGACTCAATGATCTCAGAGATCTTTTCCAGCGTCGTTGATTCTGTGATTCTGTGTGAGATTGAAAAAAGGAAAAGTGGACAAGTTTCAAGGAAATCTTTCTGACAATAAAATCAATGAGTTTGAGCTCTCAAGGGAAGATATGGGAAATTCTTCATGTTCCTGCCCATGGCAAGGGGGTTGGACTAGAACTTCAGTATTCAGAATTTTTCAGACTTAAGTGGTCAAGCATCCAACAGGCACCAGCTCTGCTGTGGCAGGCAAATGAGCCCATCTGAGGTCACACAGAGAATTAATGCAGGCATTTCACAAGTCTATCTCTTGGTGCCAAGGAATACATAGTCCCTATTAGGCACTGCAAAGAAGGGAGTCAGTTCTCCTGGGCTCACTATAGTTCAGTGCCTGAAATTGTCTACAAAGATTTTGTCTACTGTGAATTTTGTTTTAAATTTTTTACTGGTTTCCCAATGTCAGGAATTTAAAGCAATAGTACCTTTTTATTTACTTTTGGTTTCTTTGAGATAATCTAGTTCTTATTATAGCATACTTACTATAAACCTTCACAGAGAGAGAAAAATCTTCACTATTTAGGTTTAAAATAAAATAATTCCTCCTTGAGGAAAAAAAGAGAGTAATGAATACCATACCAGTGACTGTAGCTTGAAGAACCTACTTTGAATATGTGAAGGAATAGCAAGCAAATAATATTTTTCATAAGAGTCTGTTACAGATTGTTTTCAATTTTTCAGTTTATTTACTTCATGCAGCCAACTACCCTACTCTTCTTCCTCTTTATATATTATTTTATATCTATAGTAATAAAGTACAAGAGAGAGAACAAACTGCATGTGCCAGATGGCAAAGGCGTATTTAATGTGCTATTGGGAAAAGTATTACAGAAATGAGGATTATTCAGGAGCATACAGTGAAAGTAGTACATTACACATAGGAGGACAAAGCTTTTCTGATTTGAAGAAGTGTGAATTTAGCCTAGTTCCAGATTAACCATGGTCCCAGAGTCACTGATGTGTGTTAGCACTGTGCTGATTTCCAGGCAGAGGTCTTGCAGGATTAGGGATCTGCAGCTAGAGGCTGGGAAGAAGGTGGTGAACTATGAGAAATACATGCCACTGACCTATTTCCCAGCCCTCTACCTCCCTATTTGCAGAAATCCTGTCACTCAGGTATATTCATCAGTTTTGGCACAGTTCCCTCTCAAACCTCAGGACTCACCTTTAAAGAGGGAGACTGAGATTCCTGCTAGCTAGAGGCAGCTATTTTGGGTGAGGTTGAGGTTGCTGGCAACCCACAGAGAGATGGTTTTCTTTGGTGGATGGATGCCTACTCCTGCACTCCTCATTTTTCATATCACTTTTGTGATTGATCAGTCTGTGACTGAATGTCCTCTGTCATTGTGATACTCTGTAACTGTGTAAGGACAATCCAGCTCTGATTTTAACTTTTGTAGTTAAATTTGCTTTGGATGAAGGAGAAAATGAGAATATAGGTACCTAATTTAAGGAAAGTTTTCATCAGGAGTAGTTAGTATATGGGGTTGTTTATTCATTGTTTGTTTGCCTGACATGCACATTAAGCAATTTCCATTGCTTGGAGTAATTAATGACAATTTTATTTTATGTACACATTTTTGAAGTTATAAGGGAAACTCACACAAATTGAATCAGAATTTGTTCTCCTTCTTGACCTTTGCCTGTTTTCATGATAACTTGTCAGAAAAGAGTTCGTATTTGCATGCAGTATGACAGAGTGGGTCTCTGATCTCAAGCTGGACCCTAGACACTGCTGTAATGCAAATAATAAAAAAAGAGTTTTGCCAACAGAGAGCCTATATATATATCTATATCTAGATCTACATCTATATCTATAGATATATCAGGATTTGTCTCCCATTTTTCATTCTTTCCTTTAGAAGTTTAGAGTGCTCTTTACTAGTCACTCAAGTACTAAATATTTAGCATCAATTCATATGAAAGTTGCTTTGATCTTTGTGTAAATAAACAGGCTCTCTTTCTCCCATAGGACTCTTCCTTGAAAATGATTTCTTTCATCAAGTACTTTGTTGCATCTCTGTGAACATCAATACTGTTTCCTTCAGAACTTCAAACAAATATTTCCTGCACATTTACAGGAAACATTAAACACTATAAATGGCAAACTGCCTTGCACCTGATTCAACAGTTAGAGAGAGGCATGGGCAACTGAGTGACAGAGCACTCCCCTGACATCATGGGCAACTGACTGGCACAACACTCTCCTGACATCATGGCAGATAACTGTCCTATATGCTTTGTCTCTTCTATAATAATATAAACAGTCACATACATGCATTAAATATATTTCTATATATTATATAGAAACATGTATTTCTATAAATATATATATTTAGATGCATTTACAGACATAAGAATCTTTTCTTTATGCAGCCTGAATATTTAAATATTGATGGTATAAACTTTGCAATTATTTTTTGCCTTTGGTTCCCAGTAATGTTCCTGGAAAATCCCAAGGAACAATGACAGCAACTAAGATGGTCATTCAAGTGCAGATTGCTTATGAATGGGAGGGTAGGCAAAAAGAAATGCCTACAAACTGGGAAGAGAGGGAGGATAGAAAGCCCATCATGATAGAAGTTTATCTCTACAAAATTTCAGTAGAGTATTTGGTCCCCCTCCAAAATAGACTGAGGGCAGACTCTCTGAGGCCTCCTCCTTATTTACTTTATTATCTGTGCAACCATGTGCCCAGAGTCTGGTCTTCAGTACCTTAAAAGTGATGTACTGGGCAGGAAATCACAGATGAATCTACCCCTAGAAGACATAGTTTCAAAATCTGAGTATTTTCTGCAGAAGAACTAGTTTGTTGAGACTCTGAGAAAGAACAAGTGGCTCAAATGAGTGGTTATTTTCCAAAGCCAGCTTCCTGGCACTAATTTGTATGATTGTCCTCTTCACCTTTTTATCAACACTTCAAATTTTGACTTACCAGGATCCTGATCATTTTGAAAGTTTTCTGTAGACCTCTTGCTTTCTTACAGAACAAACCAGCCATCTGTGAAGCCAATTTTCATTGCTTTACTGGCTTTGAGTGTCCCTTTTTGCACTTAGAAAGCTCTGAAATAATTTCAATTGAGTCAAAGTAATGAATTATAATGTCCGAGAGACACTGCAATGTAATCGTTTTTCTTTGTGATATTTACGTTCTCAGTCATCCTCTCCAGTGTCCTACTTTGGAACTCCATTTTGACTATGTTATTTATACTGCAATTGTACACTTCACAATCAGTCAAGGCTCTGCTATAAAATTCTAATTTTGTTAAGTGTTATGAATATTGAACAGCTAAGCTTTATGATCTTTGAATGAAGGCAGTCTTTATTCTTCCTCTCTTAAGAATCAGTTAATATTCCAAATAAATACACAACTTCCAAACAGGTACACAATTGGCCTTTAGTTAATCTTCAGCCAAAGAGATTAGGGAAACTCAGGCCTGTTTGACTCTTCAGATCATTTGAATTTACAAACAATTTTGGCCCTTTCCAAGTTTTCTTCACAAAAAGCAGCTCTTCATTTATCACTGTCTGAAAGGGGAAGTTTTCTAATTCCTAAACGAGTGGACACACACAGAAAATGTGCAGTTTTACAGCATTTACATACCTAACCAACACAATTTATATAAACCTGCAGTCTTTCTGTTCCTAGGCTGTGTAGATAGTGCTTATATGTCATGGGTGCCATTAATTCTCTGTTTGATTTCACTGTTCAAGTACTCTATTACCTGGACAAAGAATGACTAAGGGATCCCTAGAGACTTGCCAAATAGAGTCAATCCTCTATAGACTGGAATGCTACGGAGACAAGACCAATATTGAATCCTAGACTCCAGTCCAGGAGTAAGAGAGTAAGACTTACATAAACTTAAGCACATTTGTAAAAGGAATGTGCCAGAGTGCTAAGTGTGCTATTCCCAGGCAGAATACTGAAAGAGAGTAGAGAGGCTTACATTTTTGGATGGTCTGCCTTTAAAACAGACATATGCATTCACCGTTATTTGAGTCACCAGTAAATTAAGATAGGAGTGACACTGCTGAAGGAGTACAGTGGAGGTATGACAGCTAAGCAATAAATGAAACACTTCACTATGTAAATACATTGTTGAAAATCTGAAAAATTGTTACTGCATATTATGCAGACCTCTTCCATTGAGCCAATTACAATTTCATAGAATCATAGAATCAGCCAGGTTGGAAGGGATCTCTGAGATCACCAAGTCCAACCCTTGATCCACTACCACCACAGTTACCAGACTATGGCACTAAGTGCCACATCCAGTCTCTTTTTAAATACCTCCAGGGATGGAGAATCCACCACTTCCTTGGGCAGCCCATTCCAATGTCTGATTACCCTCTCTGTAAAGAATTTCTTTCTAATATCCAACCTAAACCTCCCCTGGCAGAGCTTAAGACCATACCCTCTTGTCTTACTTCTTGTTGCCTCAGAAGAGACCAACCCCCACCTGGTTACAGTCTCCTTTCAGGTAGTTGTAGA
>VZRE01004827.1:0-71750 GCA_013396775.1 Cephalopterus ornatus
CCCTACATGGTCATGCTCTGCCCCCTTTCTGGAACCTTCCCCCCAGAACCTTATATAAGCCTTGTCCCTTGCTCCTCCCCTCAGTTCAGCCACCAACCATCAGTTTGTCAACACCCCTTGTGGGCCGACCCAGAAATAAAAACAACTTGATTCAACCAATCACCGTCTGCAATTCCCGTTTATCGGACCCACCAGCTGGGTGGACCAGCCCGCATCCCTATTAAAGGGTTATGTTAATCTTTAAGGCTGCTTCCAACTCAAACCATGCTGTGATTCTATGATTCTATGAAAATTGCCTGCTTTAGATGTGTACACCAACTTCATTTTTGTTGTTGATGAATCTCAGGTTTTAAAAGAAGATCTTGTTTTGCCTGCTCAAACTGTAGCAAATTATTTCTTATTCAGTTTTAAACATGGAAAAGCCTAATCATTGTGAATTCATTCAGTATTGTTTGACAGTATATGTTACTAGTAATAATTATGTCATATCTTAGCAAGAAAGAGTCACTTAAGAGAAAGTCACTCAAGATCAGCTGGAAGACTTGAGGAAATCCTTATCACTATGAATAAGGTTGGATAAGGAATCATCGATTGGTCAGAACAGATAAAGGTTATGAAAATATATGTATGTGTGTATATATGTGTATACATAAACATGCAGAGACATACACAGAGAAGTGTGTTGTGTGTATATACATACATACATACATACATATATGTATATATGACTGTAAAGACTGCTCAAAATAGCTCTGGAAACGTGCTCGGACGGGAATAAGAACAACTTTTTAACCATGTCCTGATAACTTCATTATTATTTTTGAGCATTGATCATACTGCTGTTCTTTTCTGTTATATTGATGCTGCAGTTCTTGTGACTTTGGCAGTAGAAATGTTAAGCTTCTTCATTGTGATACAGTGGAAATTTCATGGTTCTCAGAACTCAATGTCTATTACATAACTGACCGTGATTTCAGAGGACTGAATTTGTATTGATAGACCTAGCTGAAAATCTTCTGCAGTAGAGATAGTGCTTGTTAGTGTAACAAGGAGGTCAGAACTGTGGCTGGCCAGCACAGCAAAACATCTTTATGCACAGTAAGTGTATTCTTAAGGCTGCATCAGTTTTTAATTCTGTTAAGCTTTCAGTTTAGAAGAAGTTCTTCAGTAGACAGAAGAAGTACTTTCATACAAGTCCAAAAGGGCTAGGGGAACTTACACACAAATGTATGAAAAGTCAGAGAGTTGTTTTAACTGGCTGAGGTCCGAAACAAATTTGAGTAAGGAATCATGACTGGGTTTCTCTTTGTATATACATGTCTTTGGTCCATATACAATATATTTTGTTATAAAAATAAAAAGCAAAGTCGAGGCAAACACTCCTCCATCTGAAAACAGTCATATATTCCTTTGGCCTTTCAGTGGGCTGAGATATTCAAAGACAGCTTTGGTAAACTACATATAGAGGAGAGTCTTGCCATATTTGACTTGTGATGAAAACGTGTAGGAGATATATTTGTTATTGAACCAGATAGCAAAGCTATTTTTGACAAACACATTTAAGTATGGCACATATGCGAAGTATTTCTGTGCCTTCTCCCAAAAGATAACCCAGTAATTTTTAGGGATAAACAAAATGTCCAGCCACCCACTAGATGGTGGCAAGGAGCATAGTTAGGTAAAATTGTATTTACAGCAGTGTATGTATTATCTTCTTAGCAGCAGAATCATATTCTTTTGCCACCAGATTCTCCCCCATAGGTAGACGTTAGAGCCAATCCTGATGAATAGTTGAGAAATGTTTGTAATGATGGTCTGGGATAATAGATTTGCCTAGTTAGCCATGCTGTAGTGAAGCAAGAAAAAGAATAGTTGGGGTGTGTAGGGGGTGCTAAATGGTATAAACAGTTCTACAGTTGAGATAACTCCAGCAACAAAATTATCTCCCTATGGTAGCTGTGTTATAGAGCTCCAAAAGTGCACTCATATATTCAAAAAGCAAACCAAATGTGACAGCAAATGTTTCTTTTTCCTAAGAAGGAGAATGATCCTGGTGAGTTAGAAAATCAAAACAAAAGCTATGTGACAGCTGAAGTACCTGCCTATGCCTTCCCTCTTGCTGACCTCTGCTGCATTTCATTAGTTCCCCTCAGCAGTGGCAGATGAGGGGCCTTATAGATACACAATCAGAGCCATCAGTGGTGAATACAAACTATTCTTTCCTAGAAGGCATTATGCACAGCTTATCTAGAACACCATGTTGCTCATTGGTTGCCATAGGGGTGGTGATATTTAGGGAAGCAGTAAGCAGGAAACAATCTGTACCTGAGTCTGAAAAGGTAATGCTGAACATGGAAGACACTTATACTATCTACATGCCTCATTATAAAAATGAGACAGCTACCACAAGGGGATTCTCATATTCTGTATCTGCTGCAAAGGGCTGATTTGTATACAACACTGATGGATTTGATTGCCTAAACACAGCTACAGAAGTGCTAAGAGATCAAGCAGAATTTAACATCAGAATTTTGCTGGCACTTACGAATAGAATGGGGATACCCTTGCCCCCTGATCCCCCCAGCGTGATAGGTGGGTCATAAATAACAAAACAGCATACAAGAACTGCCCAAGAGTCAGAGTATGTGCTATTGCATTTGGTGAGGACTGGCTGCTGCAACCACTGTCAGAGGTTGAATACAAGCCAAGTCAGTCTCACATTGTTTAAGGGAAAGGATGTGCATTGGTGGAAGGTTTTTTTGCTATAGTCTACAGGAATAATAAAATACATAGTAAATGAATACAAGGAAGTATATTGTACGTGAAAGTACTTACCTTAACCCTAAACAAAATGTTTGCTCAAGGTTCCCAATTTTGATTCAACAGAAATGACTACAGTAAACTTTTACGTGTCTTTACAGATGCAAAATTTCCTCATCACTTCAAAAAATGTAGAAAAGCAAGCTTTCTGAGAATGGTACTTTCTCACTACCAAGTGATTAATTTAATGAGTGAGTTTAGTCATGAAAGAAGGGAGAGCACATTGGAGGGAGAAAGAGCAATGGATGACCATGTAGCAAAGAGGGGAGGATTCTTCTGATTCCACTTTAGATATTTGCAGTGCAGCCTGAGTCCTCATCTCTCCAGTGACTGACTAAGAGAACAGCTGGGTACTACCCTCCTACCATGCACACATCATACGATGTGGAGCTGAGTGTGATTTCACCACTTATCTCATTATAGGATGCTGGGTAGAGCACTGTCCTGTCTTCTTCAATCCCATGTTGCAAACCACATCTTTAATCTGGATGATAGCCACGTAGCATTGCATGTCCTGACATTCTTGCTAATGTAGGAATTCCATATTTACCCCAAATTTACAGAATTTTTGGTAGAATCACCTTCCAGCATTGCACAATAGCTGCCATGTAAATTTAGTCCACTGTAGTCTGTCTGCTTAATGATTTAAATACTTTGCTACGCAGTAGATGCTAACAGAGTGCCCCTATCTTCTGTTACAGGTCTTATAGCACCAAGCTTACCCAGAAATCACCATGCTTGATTGAAAAAAATCCTATTTTTCTTTGAATAATTTTTAAGCCACCAGTTATACGCAGGGCAAGCAAATAAAAGGCTTCATAGATTGTCTGTCTGGGACACTGTATGTTCAAGGCTCTTGTGATGTTTTTTCCTAGCACACAATTCAAGCACATTAAGAAAGGCTGACACCTGCAGTCACAGATAATTAGGTCAAAGAAAAACAACTATAGGATGATGAGGAATGAATTAAGAAGGTCTCTGCTTCAATTTGCTGGTTAAAGTCACAAGGGCTATAAATAGCCCTCAACTCCACTCTGCATTGACAACAATCTAGAAAATGGTGTCCAGACCCGTTATTGTACTCTAAATTTAAGAGTAAGGCACCCTACCTCTCGAAAAAAAGAAAAAAAGAAAAAAAGAAAAAAAAGAAAAAAAGAAAAAAAGGAAAAAAGAAAAAAAGAAAAAAAGAAAAGAGAAACAGGAAAGAACAAGTGCTTGTTTGTTCTTATTAGCAAAAGAAATGTGATTTTGACAGTGCTGCCCACTGCATTGAGTCAACATGGACCATGTTGGGCTTTCAACCAGATCGTGTCTTCTGAATGAGCCTTCAGATAAATTTATGTTGCTGATTCTGAAGTATATAGCATCATGTTAAGCAAGTCACACTGCTATTATCCTTAAGGTTACAGAAGAGACTAAGCTGTAAGTTTGCTCTTGCTCTTCTTTAAGTTGAGGCCTGATGTATATCTAAAGCTTTGGGTCACAATCATTTGTTCTTTCACAACTCCTAAAAAGACATGGGATTTTCTCTCTGCAGTGGGAACACTGTCAAGGCAGAACAGTGTGAACAGCCATTCATTTCCAGATCACGTCTATGTGATGTGTGGAAAGCAAATCAGTGACTTGAAGGCTAACTATCAAGACTAAATTTATGAGTCAGGCAGACCAGTCTGTCCGTGTGAACTCCGTGGAACATGCCCTGCAGTTGATTCAAAAGCCTTCATTTTATCTTACACTTGCTTGATCAGCATACCTGGGGATGTATGGACAAGAGCACCAGGAAGCTGTTGTGTGTACTGTAAATTAATGGAAGACAGAACACATTGTGCTCACAAATGTTATTCTTACACAGCATTGTAAATAAAACTTTTTTTTCTTCCTTAACCACCACACAAACTCTGTTTGACAGTTAGCCGCTGGATATTCCTTTCATACCTGTTCTCAAACTCCAAAGAGTTTTTTTTTTTTGTGGTTATCAACAGGCTGTGTAGAGTGAGTATGCCATACCTTGGGCAAAGATTGAACCCCCTTACGAAGTTCCTGCTTAAAAATGTTCTCCTGAGTGTCTCAGAATTTACAATTTCTCAAGGCAAGCAGTGCCACTCTGAAAATGATAGTACTTTTTCAGATTGGTAGACTTGCAGACTCTTGCAGTGCATAAAGTGTCCTGTTCATTCCTTTTGCTCGCTGCTGGAACTGCTCCTGAAGATATGGAATAGATTTTTGAATGGGATTTATATCACCCCTTCCAAGAAGACCATCAGATGACAGTGGTAAATTTATATCACTTGACGTGGGGTTAATGTCGCTGATCACATGTAGCTTTGTATCTACATCTGAGCTTCTTGTTCTGGGCTTGTTTATAGTCAACCAAAAGAAAAAAAAAAAACCAGCCCTAGATCCCCAGACTTATTTTAGAGGTTTGTGTAAATAGAAGATAAATCCGAATATAACAAAGTCTGTCTCCTTTAATACTAGAAACTATGTGCCATTTCTTAGTCTTGAGATCCTCCCAAAGAGAATTCCAGGAGCCAGGCCCTGGGAAAAGTCTCTCAGTGTAACAAATTTTTTTAAATTTTTACTTCAAATCTTAAATACATGATACAATAAAATAATAAAGAATAATGCAACACAGGGAGTACATTAAGAATTCGTATCTTCAATAACATGAAATACACTAACAATTATTATTACAATAATAACCAAGGGAGAAAAAACAAATGGAAATATTAGAATTTTGAATTAAAAATGTACATTTTACCCAACATAGTGTTATTAGGTAGTTAACCTATTTTGGATTAATCTTACCTAATTTGCCTAAGTTTAAAGATAAAGAAGGGCTTTAGAGAGTCTGCAGATGGAAACCACACCATGAACATTGACTCAATAGCAAAGTACTGCTGCAAAGTATAATCCTTCTTTTATTAGTCTAACTCTGATATAAAATCAGGTTAATATATGTAATAACATAAAACAGCTAAATTATGTTAGTCTATAAAAGGTAGATGAGTGAATTACTGATAACACAAAACTGTCTCACTCTTACATTAGGTAAATGTTAAAAAGCCCATTTGTGAATGAGCTGGCTTCTCTATTTTTGCTCATAGGAAGCTCTGACACATTTCTTGAATGTGAATGTTTTCACAACCAGTGTTTTCTGGTCATCTGATTTCCCACACAAAATTTTCATCCATATATTTTTTAAAGACGTCCTTATATTATTGACCCATAATATTTAATAAACTAGGGTCTGATATAGGAATTAAGATTTATTGGTTGGTCTACAGAAGCCTCTAGATGCTACACTTCATACCTACCATCTATTTCTGCAGTGCTTCTGAATAAAACCATAAATCCAAAGCCTTGAGGGCCATTGGGGTTGGTTGAATGGGGAAAGAAATCCAAAAGAACTCTACATTGTTTCCAAATTTGCAGTTTAGTCTCATTTCTTATTTTACACCAATTATAAACATGTTCTTGAACATCATTTACTTTTCATCTCAAACCCCTGTCCAAACCTCTGTGGATAATTTCAGCTACCTTATTCTTGCACTGGTCTAAAATCCATTGGCTTCAGCAGAACCTTTTCAGCTGACTTTCAAATGAGCTCTGGATCAGGTCCTCACTATGTATGGATCAAATACAGAGTAAAACAGTTTCCAAGGATGTTCTCTGTCAGGATTCTGTGTTTACCATTACATTTTATAATGATAGCCTCTTCAGCTTTTCTTGCACAAATTGCTTCAGATCATTTGAAAGACATTTTTCTCTTGTTAATAAAAACAGATTTAAAATATCTCTTCAAATCTGGCCTGCTGTTCCCAGCTGAAAAATATGCTATTACATTATGCATGATTCTTGACTGTTCAGAGCATGAAAAAACCCACCCTGTTTTATGATTTTAATGTTATGCTAAATGTTTGCAGTTTATTATTTCTGATAAATATGGCAATCTAGTGATGAATGTGTGTTGTTAATAAGGATACCTATTTGTTATTAATAAAGTCAAATTGAAATTAATTTACTAAGCATCAGAGAGATCATTTTTGAGTGCATCTGTTTGCAAAGAGGCTTCACAATATAGAGCCTGGGAGCAGAGGTTGCATACTGCTCTGGGGTCATGTGTTTCTGATTAATTTTACAGTCTCCCCCTCTCATGTTTACAGATTTCGATAACTGTTGTGATTCACTGGATGTAAAATGAATGCTTAACTGCATTTATTACCTTTACTTGTTATTGGAATTTTGATTCTAAAGACACACAACTGAAGAGTTATATATGAACAGCATATCCTTTCAAAACATATTTAGTCATGAATCTCCTATGTTCCAAGCTTCTGGCATTGGTTGGGCTTAACTTTTAGATAATCCAGTGCTTTACTAGAAAATGTAAAACATAAGCATAAAGAAGACCAATATTATCTAGTACATAATTACATACAAATAAATAGATAAATTAAAAAAATAAAATACAGGTTAAAATGCATGCCCAGAAAATCTGCTTTGCAGATCAGAGCAAAACACATGAGATTAATTTATTCAAGGTGAAAATATGGATCAACAACACACCTAATAGTGTAAAATCAAGAGTATGCAAGATAAAATTATGATGGAAAAAATAATCTATGACATAAAAAAAAAGGAAAATTATATAAATTTCAATAAGTTTTGCCAAGTGAAGTTTATGCCTGAATTAGTTTTTTGGATAACAGATTTTATAAAGCAGAGATCAAATTTGTTTAGTCATGAATGATGGGACTAATGTGACTAAATGCACGTGTCTGCTCTGGAGACCTTTATTTCTGAACTAGTCACCTCATGCTCCCTTTTTTAGCAATGCTAAAAAATAGTTCCTTTTAGGGTATGATTCATCCTGTCCTGAAATAAATATCTAAAATAAGTCAGAGGAATCACTACAAGTGCTTATTTCTCTGTATTGATTGTAAAGTTAGCCGGGGGTCATTAGCTCAGATGTAGATGACCACCCTAAAGACATCTGAAGTTAAATGGAAGTAATCCCACTGAGACAGACTAATTTATGAATAAAGCATCTGAAATGATGCCTGTAGGAAAGTGCTCATTAATAAGACAGAGGTGTAAACTTTGACATAGTTAGGGAGTTGTTTAAAGTGAAGGTGAAAATGAGCAATGTTGAAAAAAATATTTAATGAGTTGAAGGGAACTACTAGAACCATTTCTCATGAATCAGCCTTGGAGTGGCTCTTAATATTTTCTTTAATGATTTTGGCATGAGAAGTAGGTTTGAACTAATGATATCTAATATGGAACTAGGTCACACTGTTGATATGGAAGAGAACTGGGATACAGGAAAAATTAGATAAGCTTGAGAACAGAACAGTGGGAATGATATGAAATTTAATACAAAAAAGTATAAATATTTTTGAAAAATCTGAAAACATTGCCTAGGTGCCAAAGTGTATTTTGAAAGAATGTAGATATCTAATTTTGAAAGGAAAATTACAAAAAAAATAATCTGTTCAATCATCTCTGTGACTAAAAAGCAATGGAACCTCCAGATTTCTACTGATAATTAATTTTGTACCTGAAGTTTTTCTATTTTGCATTTAAGAATGCTGCTACTGTGGCTGAACTGAACATTTGGAAACTTATTCCCTGCTTGGCCTTCTTTGGGAGTTTAAAGTCCCTGAAGACTGCAGTGTTTCTAAGCATTTTCTCATTAACAAATTAACAGTATTGCCACATTTCAAAGTCATCAGATAGAAGCAGAATAGACAAGCCTATTTCCTGATCAATGACATAGCTGCTTGCATGCCTGAGAGGAGTGCTACACAACCAGTGCAGAAATTAACCATCTGGTTATGAGAAAGGCAGTCTTCATTCTTCAGGGGCAGTAAAGAATTCAAGAGTCAGAGAAGCTAAAAGGGTGTGCTAGGAATATCTTGCTTTCCAGTGTTGTTTTTGGCAAGGAAATAGAGGACCTAAATCTGGCTTTAAGTTTTGTTGCTCTTTTTTAATCATGATTGCTTCACTCAGGGAAGTGCTGACAGGAACCCAGGTGACTGTGATTCCATTTCAATGGTAAACCACTTGATTACTCCCTATTACTTGCTTGAACTGTGGTTCCACCTGTACTAAGAGATGAGGGATTAAAGCCAGCAGACCTGAACCCTGGTCACTGTGGGGAAAAATGAAACTCAAGTGTCCCATTGATTTGGTAAATGCTCTAATAATTAATCTGTTCCTGATCTCAGGCAAATTGTTTCATGACCATCTTTTCAATCTGACAGGACAATGAGAGCCATCTGTTGAAATGTTGTCCAGAGGCTGCAGATGTCCCATCCCTAGACACATTCAAGGTCAGATTGACAGGGCTCTGAGCAACCTAGTCTACTTGAAGATGTCACTGCTAATGGAACTAGATGACTTTTAAAGGTCTCTTCCATCCCAGACCATTCTATGATTCTATAGATAAAGAAGTCTTCATCTGAATAGTTGCCTAGAAACTATATATAGGAAAGCCAGTAATGTGATTTTTAGTTTATCTCATAATCAATACCTAAAAGTAGACAAATTAATCTTTCTGGGAGTGCTCACATCTCTCCTTTGAGTATAAATGGAGCCTAGCTATCTCATCAACATGTAGGTAAGACATACAGGTCTCTAGTGCAAAAGATGAATCCCTTCCACATTGGATCATATAGCTCTATTCAAAACCTAAGTTCTTCAAAATTCCCCATTCCTCTCGTGGCATTGCTCATGGTGCAGTTCAGATTTTGCTCCATTCAGTGAACTGGCTACTGAAAGCTCATATATTCCTTTTCTATAGACTGCAGGCACCTGACTTGACATTTTGGAGCTTGCTCTTAAATTTTGTGGATAATTTCTAGGTGATGGAGTGTTGAATATCACATTGCTTAATAAAAGTGAGCTAGCAGGTTGTCCCAGCAGCAGTTTTGAAATGCGGGCATCTAGTAACTAGAAACTCAGTCCTGGTGGGAGTTCAGCCAACAGCAAATGGTGAATACTCTGTACTAGTACATGGCATCCTGTTTCGTACATGGCATATAGGAAAAAGTGCAGACATCTGAATCTCAGTTCCTTTGCAAAACTTTCATTCCTGCTTCTCAGAAGAGAAGAATACTACTTTAATTTACAGATTTCTGACATGAAGCATCAGCTTCAAATTGATGAGCTAGTGTTTGTGCCCCAAAAGCTAATTGGGAGGAAACTAATCTTTTCTTTTTCCACATCAGATTCTGTTTTCTTAAGCCCTATTCTTTGTCATAATCTTCAGAACTCATCTTGTCAATCAGTCACCTGCAGGCAGTAGGGCAATGATTTTGTTGTATGATGAGTTATGAGGGTGAACAAGGAATAACTTGTTCTGTATGGCTTGTATTTCAGACAGTTCTGAAGGCTGAAAGTTACCCAAGAGAGCACACAAAAAATGATGGCTCTGGTGTTAAAACAAAAACCAAACCAAACCAAAACAATTCTTCAACAAATTTAAAAGCAAGTGAAACAAAGCCAGCACAGGGTGGATGATAATTTATGTGCCTTTCTGGCTGATGATTCATACTCATACCTCCTGACTATATATTTTGGAGAAGAATTTAGAATACCTCAAGCTATTTTCCTTCTTTTGCTCACTTCTCATCTGTATCACCAGGCATCCCTACTGTGTGTTTTGGTTCTGAGGAGGAGGGGATTATGTAGCTCTGTGTGAATGCCTTGGATGAGGTGCAGCTGCAAGAATAGGAGTAGGTTATATTTAATGCCATTTTCATGTTCTTTTTAACTCCACATCACTCCTGACATTGCTACAGCAGATTTCAGAGAAGTTATCTGTCTTTTATATGATGTTATAATGAAAGTCCAGTTAAACTTTTTTTTTCTCCACTGTAATTTGCCGTTTGCTTTCCTTCTTACAATTCATCAGTTTTTCAGCAAGGTTTAGATAAAAATTTTAACATATTTTGTTACTTGAATATTTTGTTACCTTTGCAATGCCAGCTATTCTCATGAATTCTGAAAATTTAGACTGTCTCCAGAAGAATGGACTAAAGCATTGAAGAAAGTCGCTGAAACATAATTTTTCATTTTACACTTCTACACTGACCACAACTGCTCTGCTCTCACCTTTTCTGTGGCAGCTGCTCTTCGCTGCCCTGAGCCATAAACCTCAAGCTGATAGAGGGAACTGAACTTGCAGAAGAAGGTGAAGACACAAGCTGCCTGCTGCTATCATCAACTGCAGGGGAAAGTAGTGCTCCTGGCTGCAGGCAGCAGATGTTCATGAACTAACTGCCAAAACAGTGTTTGGGGAAACTATACATGTGTTACTTGGCACCAGAGTATTAGTGAAGCCAATAGGTTGCCCACTTTTCACAACACAGTGACATACAATGAAGTGGAAGATAAGACTATTCAGTCCCAAAGTCCAGCAGAGAATAAAGATGAAGGAATGATTCCCCAGACCTGTCAATTGTGCATCTTGTGCAAAAGCTGAATGGAAATTATTCCAAGATAGTGTGGTGCATGTATAATGCATGAGAAAACCCCTAAAGTGGTAATGTGTGTGTAAGAATTACTATTTGTCCTCTGGTAAAGAAGACTGCCCTTTTTCTCCTCCCCTAGGCTCACTATATAACTTCTTACTCTTAAGGACACTTGGCAGTCCCAACTACATTTTATCCAGGTATTGAGGAAATTGCTCTGGCTCTGTTCTTTTATTCACACGTGGCATGTCAGAATAGAAGGTTGAAACTTGTTTAAGATCTGCTATCAAAATGCTTTTAAAGTGTACTTGGAAGTAAAAGGTTCCATTTGGTTTCACTTTTTTAACACCACTATTAAATCTAAAACTAGTATAAAACTAAATTGGTTGGGCTGTAATATTTAAACTGCTAATAAAAGCTGGAAAATTCAGAACTAGGTTTTAATGCCCAGGGTGAATACTCCAGAAGTTTCCAAGCACCAGCTAAACTTACATAACTGGTCTGGTGATTTACTGTGTCTCCTGAAGGAAAAAACCCTTTCCATTCAAAGCTGAATAAATAAAAATAAATAAAATTTTAAATCTCCAGCATATTTTGTTAATATCAAAGAAGGCATAGTTTAAGAATGACATAAAGGAAATTCACCATCCTTTTCTTTCTTCTGTCTCTGTGCCTTAAATGACGTCATATGCCTCCTTAGTACAGCCTTGTGAGGACACTGGATGTACTTTTTTACTCAGCAGTCAGTTTAGACATTGGTTAAAGGATTTTTCCTTGAGTGTTGTAACATTTGTCTGATGGTAGTCATTATCAGGACAATGGCCCCAAAATAAGTGTCATCCTAGGGGAGGTACTGCCTATCTGAAAAGCCACAGCCTTTTTGAAGTTGCCATTGGAGTTTTCTTCTAAAATACATGTCACATTTCTTTCAGCTGTGGTCACTTGGAACTGTACCAGAGCTGCAGCAATCTCTCAGTAGTGTAAAATATCTGAATGCTCATTTAGTAACAATTTTGTGCTTCATACATGGTGAAATTAGAAAAATATATTCCAAATAAAGAAATATGCTTTGTTTTCATTTTGAGATGTTGCATCTAAGCAGGGAGGGAGGGAGTGTCTGCATTAATTCAGAAGAAAGGTGAAATTCATTTTGCCCAATGTAAGCCATATAAAAATAATTTCTTCAGTCAGTCAGGGTGTCCTGTGGGCCAGTGGTTCTATAGATGCTGAGGACTTGGAAGCTGAGGGAGCTTCTCATGGGACTGGCAGGTCAGGGTCTCCCCAGCTAGGACCCTTTCCAGCACCCCAGACAGGATGGAGAGCAGCCTGGGGGGCTGCTAGGATGAGGCAGGTGCAAGGTCAAGCCGGAAAGTCAATCCAGAGGTCAAAGTCCAGGGCTGGGTCCAGGTCTGGAGTGGTGGTGCCTGGGGCCAGGCAGGGGCATGACTGTGATGCAGCAGGGGATGTAGCTTGGGCAGGGCCCAACCTCAGCTTCAAGTTAGCTGCCAGAGTGAAAGGGTCAGCCCTGAGTGGGACTTCCCTGTAGGCGTGCCTGACAACCTCTCCCAGACGTCACCAGAGGGGAGGAGGCAGCTTCTCACACTTTTTCTGAGGAAATTAGCATTGATCATTACGAGTCTGACCAGGTGCTCGTACTCTAAATGCAAGTGGCATGAGGAGCAAATGGGGAATTGGAGGACTGTGTGCAGCCTCAGCAGATTTGCAGATGATAAAAAGTTTGGAGGATTGGTTGTTATGGTGGAGATGGTTGTGCTACCATTTCATAGGGACCTTGATGGGCTGGAGAAACAGGAATCTCATGAAGTTCAATAAAGGCAAACGCAAAGTTCTTTGCAGAAAAGGACCTGGGGATCTTCACAGACAGTATGTTCTTGCAGCAAGGAAAGCCAAAAGCCCCCTGGGCTGCATTAGGAAAAGCATTGCCAGCGTATCAAAGTAGTTAAGCCTTCCCCTCTAGCATCTGGAGTACTGGGTCGAGTTCTGGGCTCCTCAGTACAAGACACATATGGACATACTGGAGTCAGTCCAGCAAAAGATCTTGAAGATGATTATGGTGCATCTGACATGTGAGAAGAAGCTAAGAGAACTGTGACTGTTCGGCCTGAAGAAGAGAAGATTCAGTTGGAGATCTTATCAACATGTATAAATACTTGGAAGGTGCAAAGAAGAGGGATCCAGTCTCTTTAATGTGGTGTCTAGTGACAAGAGACAATGGACACAAATTGAAATTGAGGAAATTCCATTTGAGCATAAGAAAACACTAATTTCTTGTAAGGCTGGTAAAACACAGGCACAGGTTGCCCAAGTAGATTGTGGGGTCTCCATCCTTGCAGACATTCAAAACCTGACTGGACATGGTGAAGGCTAAGGGGCTTCTAGAAGTTGCCACGTATCATAGCTTCTTATTCCACCAGTGCCATCTACTGTATACGAAATAGAAACAACACCTCAGGAACAATGTTAATTTTCAGAAGTATGCCTTTTTGCTTACTTACTAAATCATCACATTCTGACTGGAGGAATTACAAAGAACAGATGCTAACTGATACAGCAGCTCACACCCTACCGAGAGAATAATGTGGCACTCCTTGCTCTACTTGCTAAAATATATTTAAATTTAAAATGGCCTTACATTGTTTAATTTCTCTGTGTTATAATGAGCATTCATTTCACTGAATGATCCAATAGAAAAATTGGCTTTAGTTTTTACCCAGATTTCCTGAGGGCTTCAGAACAATAAACACTTTGGCTACACCTATTGGCATTTACTGCACAACAGGGATACGTTCCTCCCATTCTGCTACATGGAGGAGAAAGAATATTATCACCTACATATCTCATTGTTGCTTCCATTACAATTGCTCTCTTGTGATGCAATTCAGAAATGAGGCATTTTTCATTAATGTAGTTTACCATGGAAACTCATGAGAGATAATCTACTTCTGCTGTGTCTATCGGCAGTAGAGAGGACTATTTTCTTGGATATCGCTGTTTCCTGGCACCATGTCCTTCTGTCGTGTTCTTGGCTGCAAATAAGGCTAAAGCAATGGCACTCATACAAGTACATGTGTGTGTGCATATATGATATGTACGTGTGAGTCTGTGTGCAAGCATGCACATGCTCATACACACGTACACGTATGTGAATGTAGACATATGTGATCAAGGCAAGTTATGACGGCTTGATCCTCCAGCACAGGCTTGACCTAGAACTAAATCACTTCACAATCCACTCTTCACGATGGGAGGAGTTCACAGGCACCATGATGTCCCCCTTCACCCCCTGGAAGGCTCAGCAAAGTTCCCTCTTTCCAACCTGACATAAGAGTGCTGACGAGTGCAGGTAGGGGCCATTTCTTAGGTGAACAGCACTTTTACAGGAAGACTACAGTTTTGATTTGATTGAAAATGTTTGTGAAATGGAGATTCTTTCTGAAAAGTGAAAACGCTTTCTTCTGGTGTTTTCAAAGAGCTTTTTCAATTACATATTCCAAAACTATGCTTCACTCCTGCATTTAACAAAAGTTATTTTTATTTATTTAGACTAATAGTAGTTATAATGTTAGAAATATGATAAAGAATAAAGGGAGATAAAACATCTCGTTTGGGCTTAAAATTAAAATTTCTTTGTTACCTTAGGCCCTTTTTCTACTTCTTCCTACTCCAGTGAAGGGAAAAAAAAGCCCATGCCTTTTTTTTTTTTTTTCCCAAAACACACCCTGATTTGCCAAGCTTTATTCTTGTGCTTTCAGAGTATCTGCTTAATTTTGAGTGAGCTTGGCCTGGATCAGGTTTGGCTAATAAGGGCCTACTGTAATATAGCCTCAAACTTAACTATGCTATGGTTTGCACCTGGGGTAAGTTAGATCACTGAATCCTATTGGATCTCCTTGATTATATTTAATTTTAGGCAAGGTCTTATGTTAACATGTTTTCCTCCATCTACACCGGGGAGAAGGTGAAATTTAAACCAGTTCCTAACTAGTGAAGCTTGGACTACATCTTTATAGGATATAGAAAATCAATGGAATTTAAACATGGAGTTAGTGTAGTTCTTTAGTGGCAAATACAGCCTTTCTATATAACAATTGATATCAGAAGACAGTTGTGTCTAAGTAAAATAGATATAAAAGAGAACAATGCCATATTTCACCAGTTAATGGATAGCAGACAACTTCTGAGAGAATTTTTAAATCTATCTTTGCTGGTTACAGATTAAGTTATTCAGTGAGTAGCTGGACAACTAAAAATGAAGTATTTGTTGCAGATTGCCACCCTTTATCCTTTCCAGAGGGAGCATACACTCTGCAAGTTCCTGTGCCTACCGCTGCAGGGGGGCAGGGAAAAGGTTTGAAGTTGTTGCTCAGAAAGATGAACACTTCTTGTATCTCAGTAGCTGGCTGATGCTGAAAGAGACCTGAAAGGGCCAACTCGAAATATACATCTACTAAAATATTTAATTACTGACTTTTTACATCGTATTCATCAGAAGACATACTTCTTCTGTAATTCCTAAAATTAAAAAGCTTAGGAACAGCTGGATATAACATTATTTATTTCAATGTTTTTTTCAATCAAATCACAGTTGTCAGGACTTAGAACATTGTCTTTCTCCACTTTCCACACAGAAATCATGATCCTTGCTGTGGATCAGAGGTTCAGGCTTCCTCATGATACAGACCTCTTTCTAAAGAGCTTTCTTAATAATAGCTTGCCCAACTGCTTTGAAACACATTTATTTAATTGCCTCTCTATTTCTTGACTCTGGAAAAAAGGGGTTGTATTTACTTTAAGTTGGTGGAATGGTCCTCACAAAAAAAGACAGTGTTTTTCTTATTTATTGGATTTTTCTTTCCTTAGGGAACTGATAACTTCCTATGCTTTAATTTTGGTTTATTTAAGTTTCCTGTGCCCTCACAATGGCCCCTGTGGTGCTGATTCACAAACCTTGTGGGCGAGAATTCTTCCTGTATAACTTGCAATGCAGGAGCATTTTTCTGGCCACTCCCTTTCATTCTGGTAAGACTCAGCCTCTTGGCAGTGGCTGAAGCCTATCTAAATTACATGTATGGTAAGCTATTTCCTTCATAGCTGTGCTGGTACCCTGCCATCTTTGGTCTCATAAAAGAAGGCTAACACTGCAGTTAAAAGGGGAGTAGGAAGAGAGGAGGAATATAGGTTCTCAGATCCAGCCAATTAAAATATATTGCTTCATGTAGCTACAGAACAATGAAAAGAATTCATTGTTCACAAATAATTTTTTTTTCAGTCTCCTTTTGTGGCCTACATCTTCTGCAGTCTTATAATTTCTTTTAATAAAATTATAGTTTAAGTGTCTGGCTTTGCACTGTTTCACATTTTTCCCCCTTTTTGACATACAACACAGGGACATTCTCTAGAAACAGAAGAAAATGGTTTCCTAATTCTGTTCCCAAGATTACTCCTATTTGCAAGGCAATTTATTAAAGGCACTTTTATTTCAATTCTAATTATCCCATCTCTGGCCAGTAATGAATGTCCACATTGAATATGGTTATTGATCAAAATGATGGTAAACAAGTCTAAACAATGGGTTTATTAATTTGTCTTGTCAGAATGGAAATAATGAAATACATTTGAAAAAGTAGACAGTGGTGAAGACCCTCAAGTCTGTGTGACCTCTGTTCTATCTAGGTGCCCTAACAGAGGTTTGAGTCAAAAATAAGACTATATTTATATAAGAATCTAGTGGTCTTGGTTTTGACAAGATAGGAAGGGTCTTTGTTAATCCATATATTTTTTCTCATATAGAAAGGCTGTAGTTAATTCAGGCAGCAAAGGGTAAGCAAAATATCAGGGAAATCTGCTGCCTCTTTTCAAGACCAGTAGACAAGTCAAACACAGACATTATGCATATCAATTTTTTCAGAAAGCCAATAAACATGACATTTTAAAGTGTCATTCCACCCACTTACAGGTAGAAAGGAACATAGGAGATAGGTAAAGGAAAGATGAAACAGAT
Organism: Cephalopterus ornatus; assembly: GCA_013396775.1. Taxonomy (NCBI): domain Eukaryota; kingdom Metazoa; phylum Chordata; class Aves; order Passeriformes; family Cotingidae; genus Cephalopterus; species Cephalopterus ornatus. Next base: position 17,323 of record VZRE01004827.1, read on the forward strand.
CATCTTGGCTCTCTATCAAAACCAAAACCTTCCTTCTAGAATCCATGTCCTTCTTTTGACCAACCATTACTCAGGTTTTTCCTCAGACCCTGTTTTAGTTCTTCCTAAAACCTTAGTCACCTTGGCCTATACCAAGGGTACCTTTAACTATAAAAACTGTAAGTGTATGTAAGCTTGTTGATGAAAATTAGTGGTAGGATTTCCCAAATTTTCTGTATGTAAATTTTCATTACAGATATGGCATTAGGAGGTCAAAGAAAGCAAAGAAGCAGCTCTCCCTGGCCATTTGTCTCCTGTTTATCAGACTTTACAGGAAACCATGAGCTGGAGTCTGGTTTTAATTTTCATGCCTTGCATATATTTCCTGTAACTCCATTGGCCTTTTAGCAAGAAACAGCAGAAGACTGGAAGCTACCAAGGAAATTTACTGTTTTCAGTAAAAACCTCCAAGTGACACCAGGGATGGTTCTGGTCGGGTGCAGGAGTGCACCTGTAGGTCCTAACTGCCCTGAGCAGCCACACCTGAGACCCCCACCTATTCATCCTCCTTCCCATGGTCCAGGAGCCCCATTTTACCTCAGTCCTGGGCACTCAGCCCTGTCCTGGAGCTACACTGGGAGTGTGCCTATACCCAGTCTCATCTCCTTCCATTCCTGATTTGACACCATAGCTGGATCCCAGTACTGGCTTATTGTTTATTTTGTCTGTCCACGGACTCTGTTACTGGTCCCTGGCTCTGCCCTCTGTACTGAAACCCTGTGGAATGGTGCTCATTGGGGAGGGCTTAATCTGTGGGGTCTGCTCAGGTGCTAGCTTAGCTCCTACCTGGACTTGTGCTCCCTGGCTGCTCTTCTCAGAAGAGTGGCTTTAGGGCTAATCTTCTCATCTTTATTTATGGCATAGTGTGTGAGCCCTTTGTTTATGTCCTTTTTCCATCAGTGATGCTGCCTGTGGGAACAAAACCATTTCAGTGAGGGCTTCCAGGGAAGACAACATACTGCTGGTCAATATGTAACAGCTTGTGAATATATTCTGAGAATTATGAGCAACCAAGTGAAGTGCTTGCCATGTGTTTCCTAAATATCTGGTGGTTGTTACTGACCTATGTAAGTTTGTGCCTGGGTCATCAGCTGAATGCATAGCGTCTAGACTGGTTACAGAGATTTTCTCAGATCAGTACCTTGATTTTCAAGAGAATATATTTTCATCTCTCTAGATAAATGGGCCCATGATCTTCCCCTTCTCAAATCAGACTGTCAGGGTGCTTCTGTGAAGGTGACTGTTATTAGCTCCATGCCTGTTTTTCTTTGATGTAACTGAAGTGTAACATTAATGAGTTTTCTAGACTGAGCTGATTTCTTAAGAACTGTTTTTCCTAGACATCACCTTTATCATACAACTTTAATCAAAAGGATGAAACACGAGACAGGCAGCTCAGAGATTAATTGCTCTTTGTGAAACACTCCGTGCACTTAAAGCGGCTCAGCTCTCATCGAACCAGGCAGTTCTCTGTGAAACAGCACAGCAGAACTCACAGGTTGAATGATGGTCCCGATTTTCAGGAGTCAGCATGACAGCAACAGAGGAAGCAATAAATGTAATTCTCCAAGGGTCATTTCCCTGACTGAAAATAGTCTTTTACTTGCACTATCAAATTTCATTTTGTGTAGCTTTGTATGTATGGCAGGAATTACCTTCCAAGCGAATAGTATTTTGTGGGTTATTATCACTTCAACCCTCCAAAGATGTAGCCTGATTTTAAGAAAACAACAGCTGCCTATAGAGTTTTACTTTTTTCTCTTGGACTTTGAGTTTTTTTTTGTTTGTTGAATAATTCGTAGTGCAAGAAGACAGATTTTTTCTCTTTTTTTTTATTGTAACTGTTTTATGTTTTGGAATTTTTTATGTGGTAAGTGTACAAAGTAAAAAATGTAAGAATGACAGCATCATATAACCAATAAGCATGCCTCTTCAGTTTCTGAAGGACAGAAAGAAGGAGGGAGGGAAAAAGGTTGTGATGTGTCCTTGTCTTTCTGCTACCTGATGTTCTCATTTCCCGTTTAAGTGGTCTGAACTCAGGGGTGTGGCTTTGGGGCACTTGTAGGAAGAGTGCCAGCTATCTTGTCTGCCTAATATCATCAAATAATGTTTTTACAAGAGAGGTGGGGTGGGTGGAGATTAGCATTTGGTAAATATGGATACACTGAGTTTGTCCTCAAGGTCACACCCCGTGCAGCATTGTAGAGACAACATTGGATTTCTTCTGTTGTAGCTGCTCTGGTTTATAAAATGCACTCAGACTTGAATTCAAGCCCTCGCTCTAATTTATATTTAGAGTATTGCTGAAGATGCTTAGGTTCATTATCCTCTTTAGCACCTCTTGTAACTAATTTGGATTGCCTTGTCTAATCCTGTTTGTTTCTTGGTTTGAGGCAGTTTACCCTCATGCAGAGCTCCTCTGAAAGCAGAGGAACTCCACCTGGGCATAGACAGACTACCTCAAGACTGTCATGGCCTTATGAAATGTGGGTATTACAGCATTTCATATTTCAGTGTTCCAGTCTCTGTAAATTTATTCCCTAGGTCTACAGTCCTTGGTGTGTTTTTAATATAATGGGTGTTCTTTATGACAAACCTGAATAATGACATATCTTAGAAAAATGTGTATTGCCCATAATGAATCTTCTCATCTTTCATGATCTTTAATTACTTGCTAAATTCTCAAGCGTCTAACTAAGAAAATACTTAACTGACTGGTGATGCAGTGGCCAGCATAAAATTCATTACTGTTAAGGCATAAGACATTGATCTCCAGGGTATTCTATGGATAGTGTATATCTTCAACATGTTTTCCAAAGAGGCTACAAATGGCTTGGCAAAGCAGTTAATTTACCATTTATGTTTCATATCAGAACAGAATGTTTTCATATCATATTTTTGTAAATGGGAGTGCATAATCTAATCTTGGATATATTGTTAGAATTTAATGATCAAAACACAGTGAAAGCTCTACAGCCCCAGACACCTCTCTGTTTCTTTTAATGTTTTATATATCTTAACGTCAATGCATCAATGTATATTTTGAATAGATGAATGAATAAATTAAGAAAACATACTGTCTGTTCTTCTGTAGCTTGTAATTATTGCAATGATTTATCTGATCTCCATAAAGTGCTGGCTACTGTTGCTGAAAATATTAATTCTTTGCAGAATGAAACATTCAGCTGTCATCATAGCTCCAGGCAGTTTTTTTCACATCTGAATGATAGGAAGATGCGCGTAATTTATTTTATATATGGGAACACACACCAGAGTCCAGTTTTTAAGAAGGCTTTTTGCACCCTGTTATTATAGCGTAGATTGTATGGCACATTTTCTGTTGAAATTTTGGCTTCTGCACCAAAGCACTATTTTTGTTGTTACTTATATACTGCTGATTAATTAATTTTTTTCTATTCACATTACAGATTTTAATTGCCAGTAGTTAGCTGGTAAGGTATCTCAGCATGCTAAAAAAGTCCTAGAAGTGTAGTTCAATTACCAGGGCTATTGAGCATGTCCGAAATTACAAGAGGAGATGAGAGTTTTATGGTTCTGGATCTCAATGTGACAGGTAATAATTTCTGGGACTGTATCACCTCTTACAACAAGCCAAGTGTATTGGCTTTGTCTAATTGCTGTAATGGAGGAACTTCTATTGTCTCTTTCTTTTGCACTGCTCTGAATGTGTAAGATATTAATTTCTGTTGCAAATATTTAAATGCCATCAAGTGTTTGACCTTTCTAAAATATACATTGTTCAGCTGCTCAGGGGCATGGAATAATACCAGTTTTTCACATTGATATGTATGTGATATCTATATATTGATAGCTGTGATAAATGTGAAAATGCATATAATAATAATAATAATCAAAAACCATTTCTTTGATTGTCATAAATATGCTTGGAAACAGAGAAAATGTGAGAGAACTTATTCATGATACTGTTGAGACCAAAAAGATATTTCGTTAGAGACTGCTTCAAAGTTCTCATCTGTTAAGGAGACTTAAATTACATGGCATGAGCTACTAACCAGCTGCATTATTATATTATGCAAGGTTTTTGATTGCTTGGATGCTCTACACCATATTTAGTTATTTCTGATTTTATGCTAAGCTTTGCAATCTGGTACTGTCACTTATGTTAATGCATTAACAGTTTGAATATTTATGTCAGCTCAAGCAGCTGTGATTTTGGTTTTTTTTCAGATATGACAAATAAAGCATATTCCCATAAAACTAAATTAACTGTAAGCTAATGATACTTTGCACGCTGCTGAAAATCTACCCCACTCACTGACATTTGCTAGGTAACTTAAGAACTCTCCTTCTACTATATGAAATTTAATAGCTGGCATCAGATGACTTTCTCTAAGAGGAGCAGAGGAACAGAGTCAGTTGCCTGTAATGAATAATTGGGATAAGTTTTACATATTTCATGAAAAATAAAAGGCTATTTGAATACTGCAGTATCAAAACAGGGACAGTTATCACCTGGGTACTGTACATAGATACTAAGCCCCTCTCTGTTTTAGTTTGGATTCCAAATTTTCCAAAAGAAGGTGATGATGATCTTTTACTGTTTTGCTGCTTATAGGAGCTAGTGGAGCATTAGCACAAGCTGGAACCATGATAGATATTACAAGTAATCACCGAGCCTTTTTTGTAGCCCAGGCTATAGCACAGATTGCTTTGTCTATTATACTTTCAGTACCACTATATGCCTCACTGCCAGCTTACCCTTCATTAGAGTGCATGAATGAGGTCTGGACAGAACTGGTAGGCAGAAGCTGCATCACCAAGAAATAATTTCCACTTGAAAAGACAAATGTTTTCTAGACCTCTTCTACATTCACATAATCAGAGCCAGAACATAGGCCAAGATCCAGACTTTGAGTTTCTGTGCATAATTATCTTTCTGTTTTCCTCTGCGAACTGTGAGCTATTATGTGCCTCTCTTTTTATGCTGCATAGTGCCTAGCCCACTGGTGCCACTGTAGAACTGTAGAACTCCAGAACTCCAGAACACTGGAGAACTGTAAGTTCTCCAAACAGAATACACTTTTTTCAGACAAAAAGAAGTCAGCTGACTATACTTACAACAGCAGTTCCTCTGAAATTCATGGATCTCTTTTTGTTTTGGTCTTAATGCACAGCCTGAAGCTTGTATAAAAATGCCCAAGTGCTTACAACTATTTGAGTGTGAGTCTGATCATTTGGAGGCAATGCTTTACCTGCTCAGGATGCTGTGAAAGATAGCACTGTGTTTCAGTGAAACTGCCATCTGGCAGCATCTCCCAATGTTATTTGGGATTGCTTGCATGAGTTAAGAGAGTAGTTTTTGACTCATTTTGTGGCTGTATCTATTTCATACTTAAAAGGTTGGAGCAGTGCACCAGCTCAAGATGTCACGTGTACTATCTTTACCTTTCTACCATGTTTTGCTATTGCTTGTCGTTAAAGCCTTTCACACCATCTCCCACAGCCTACTGCTGGAAAAGCTGGCAACCCAAGGCTTGGACAGGTTTACTCTTCTCTGGGTTAAGAACTGCCTGGATGGTTAGACCCAGAGGGTAGTGGTGAATGGTGCTGCATCCAGTTGGTGCCGATCACTAGTGGTGTTCACCAGGATCACAGTTGGGCCCAGTCCTGTTTATCTTTATTGATGATCTGAGTGAGGGAATTGAGTCTAACATTAGCAAATTCACAGATGACACCAAGTTGGGCAGGATTGTTGAGGGTAGGAAGGCTCTGTGGAAGGACCTGGACAGGCTGGATAGATGGGCCTAGACCAACAGCATGAGGGTGAACAAGACCACAGGCCTGGTCCTACGCTTTGGCCGCAACAACCCCATGCAGTGCTACAGGCTGGGGACAGAGTGGCTGGAAAATGGCCCAGCAGAAAAGGACCTGGGGGTGATGATTGGCAGCTGCCTGAACATGAGCCAGCAGTGTGCTCAGGTGGCCAAAGCCAATGGCAATCCTGGCCTGTATCTGGAATAGTGTGGCCAGCAGGACCATGGCAGTGATCATCCCTCTGTAATTGCACTGGTTAGGCTCCCCCTTGAGTACTGTGTGCAGTCCTAGGCCTGCCAATTTAGTAAGGATATTGCGGTGCTGGAGTTTGTCCAGAGAAGGGCAACTGAGCTGTTGAAGGGTTTGAAGCATAAGTCTTATGAGAAGTGGCTGAGGGAGCTGGGGTTCTTCGGCCAGGAGAAAAGGAGGCTCAGGCATGACTTTATTGCTCTCTACAACTACCAGAAAAGAGGTTGTAGCAAGGTACAGGTCAACCTCTTCTCCCAGAAAACTAGCAATAGGACAAGAAGATGTGGTCCTAAGCTGTGCCAGGGGAGGTTTAGGTTGGACATTAGGAAGAAACTCTTCACAGAAAGGGTGATTAGATAGTGGAATAGGCTTCCCGTGGGGGTGGTGGAGTCACCGTCCCTGGAGGTGTTCAGGAAAAGACTGGATGTGGCACTTAGTGCCATGGTCTAGTTGACGTGGTGTTAGGTCAAAGGTTGGACTCGATGATCTCAGAGATCTTTTTCAACTTGGTTGGTTCTGTGATCTTAAGGCATCTTGAGGAGACATTAAGGGTCAAGAAATTCCATCTAGAGCAAAAATATTGTAGGATACTCTAGCTTTTCCTATTATTCACATCTTCTCCTTTTGTTTTATGCTGGGATGGCATAAGGCACAGGCCAAGTAGTTGCCATTGACTATTTACTTTCCTTTCCCTCTATTGATCCTCCTAGCAAATGTTCGCATTTTTTACCATCTGAAATATGGGTCATTAGTTTACAATATGCTGGTATTTTCTGTACCTGCAGTTTTGCTAAATTGTCAAATTTTTGAGTTATTTAATTTCATGTTATGTTGGACAAAGCAATTTCAAACATTACACAAGACTCTGAAAATCAAATTGCTAGCATTAATAGTGCTGAAGTGGATTGTTTTTTATATGAAGAAAAATCTTTTCAAAGAAGGAAGGAGCAAGGAGAGTTTTTACACATGGAGTTTCTGCTACATTGTTCCACTGAAATGTAGGATGGGGAAAATCTTTGTTGTGAGATCTGGACTCCACAAATCCAGCTGACTCTGAGATCACCATGGACTATAGCTTTCCATGCTGAAACTCGGGCATCAGTACTAATTTCCTGACACCTTGCCTTTCTGTCTTGAAATGAAGTCACTGCTGTTATCTCTGATCTCTGAGTGGGAAAGTTTGATTGGTTGGCCCTATCAAATAAGATTGCAGTGAATAATCAGAGTTCTCCTGTGGAGATACTGACAAGTTCAGCTAAAGGCAAGGAAAATATAGATTAGATCAGATCCCTTAGTCTCAAAGTATGCTTCAATTTTAAATTTCTTTATTCACCTACTTCTTTGCCCCTGCAGAACAACTGCTTGCTGAGGCAATTGGATAAGACTTTAGTACTCTCATGCCACAGGGAGTTATAGTCTTGGTGGTTTGTTTCCATTAAGCTGACTACTGGTTGTAAGAATCTTTGAATTAAATTTCTAGCATAGAAGAAGAAAGAGTGATTTATTTCCTGCATTTGTATTAGAGTTTTTACTGTTTTCCTTTTACTCTTAGTTTTATGCAGCCTCTCTTTCCCCTGTAAATTATTGATTTTGTAGATGAATAACTTTTCCACTGCCAGAAGTTAAGTGTCTTTGTCTGCCAGGCGCATGAGCTGGCCCTCAGCTTGAGCTCTGAGGTTCACTCAAGTAGAATTTATGCACAATAGAATTGATAGTCTTTTTGCATGAATACTTGCCCATGTGGGTCAAATACCTAGAGAGTAAACTTTGAAATACATGTGAGTGTTGAAACTAAAAAAATATAAATCATCAAAATGCCTTGGCAATTGCCTTTTCCCTTACAACCCCTGCTCCCCTTTGAGGCTTGGCTGCCTCCCTTCAAGTTTCCTGGGGAGCGTGCAGATTGCTGAGCAGAGCCTGCTCTTCACCATTAGTGTCAGAGGTCGAGTAGCAGTGCTTTGGAGAAGTGGAAAACCCAGAGGGAAAATGAGAAGCAGGAAGCTGTTAGGGTTAGAGTGACAGGTGGACAAAAATGCAGTGACTCCTCTCATATTGCTCCTGTATTTCGGTAGGATATTGTGCACATTTCAGCTTTCAGTGTGGGTGAATCTGGGTCAGGCAGAAAGGAAAGTGCTCTGCTCAGAATAAGGCTCCTCACTCAAACAGAAGGGAAACAGTATTAAAAGCGCGGATTCACTCACATGTATGACAGCTGGGGGTAACTGGGAAGATTTCTGTTAAGATAGTTTTATTTTACAGCTCACCTGTCAAGGTGTATGTGTAGAGTGAGTAATGTTAGTTGCAGGGTTTTCAGAGCTCTAAAAGTGAAGGGAGAGGTGTAGAATAGACGTGGATACAGATGTACTGCAAGTGAAACAAGGAAAGCAAAGAAATAAAAAGGAAAGTGTAGCCTGCCTACAGACTAGGTTGTCTAGAGACGAGTCTTCAGTGGAACTATAATAATGTTGAGGAGTAGAGAAGGTTGTTAAATCCATCTCCACCTTAGATAAATTAGAGAAGTTTCTAGCTGGTAAAATTTTTCATTTCATGAGTCAGTTTGAATGTGAGAATTTTCTTTTACTTCAACTCATGATCACTTCCAAACTTAAAGTTTCATTTTACCTGCTTTCAGAGCTGTTGCTTACACAAAGTATTTGTGACAGCAGCCTCACTTGCAAAGTCCGTCTCCATCTCTCTTGCTATCCACTTACACTATTCTTTAAAATCAATCTAAAGCATTTTCAAATGCTTTAATTATTTTCAAATAATTAAAATAATTTCAAATAATTTTCAAATCTTTCTTGGTTGTGGCATTAATGTGAACTTGTATCATGTTTGTTGCTTGTTCCTGCATGCTTTCCATGTATATTCCAGAGTAGGGCTCCACAAATGTGTGAAATTGACTTCGGTTTTGAGGTTCTGTTGCCATTATTTATATTTGCTCAGATTCCTCTTCATGAGATGTTACCCAAATACTGTAGTTGTATTTGAACAGTTTCTCTTAGATCAGGGTGTGAGTTCACAGTGTGGGTCCCTGAAGATAAGCTGTAGCCCACTTTCAGCCTTACTTCTCAATGCTTCTTCATGTGACATTTTAGAGAGTAAATAAGACCAAACTTGGAAATTATTTATGTGCATGACTCCTATTAATACTCAGTTTTCCATGGCATTTTTGAAACAGCTCTTCCTTTTATAAAATACTGATGTTGCTGACAAAAAACTGTTATCTTGCCAGATACTAAACCTCTGCAGCTGCCAGAGACTTGAGCTGGATACCAGCATGTGCTCAAAGGGTCTTAGGGATACAAAAATATTTTTCAGCTTGGAAAGCCTACTAAATCACTGCCAGGGGAGGACAGGAACATACTTTCTGATTCCTGTGGAAATACCAGTATTCCAATCTGTGGAGGAAAAACAGGGACTAGAGACCTAAATTAGTTTTGGTACCAGATTTTTGTTCTCAAATACTGCTGTTAAGCATAATGGCGATAAAGCCATCAGTGAACAGCACCTCGATGCCATTGGTTAAAATTTCTTCCCACTGTGTAGCTGGATCCTTTATCTTCATCTTTGTGGTGGTACTTGTGACCTTATAGCAAATAAGAGGACACTTCTGCTACCTTCATCACCAGGGGGACAACTGCAAGCTGACTTTCAACTCTTTCATCTGCTATCATCATCAATGTTCATTTGATATCGATTCATATATATCCACCTGAAATGGTCCATTGCTTTCTTATGCTTGATAACACTTCCCTAAGCAACTTCCCCTAGCCACCCCCTTGACAGTTCTGCTAAGCACACTTGCATTTCCTTTGTTGTATACTGTGGGTGAATTTGAGAACTGTATTTGTTACAGCTCGAGAAAATGGAGTCCAGGAATGAACTCTTAGCAAAGATGGGATCCATGTCATCTAATGATGGCCTTCTAAGACCAGGCATGCAGTCAGACCTGGTTATATGAAGTGTCCAGTACCTTCACTGGCAAGGACTGGAACTAGGTGATTTATGTTATCTACCTTGGTGACAAACTTACATCTCTCCATCCTCAAGTTCTTCTAATCACATAATAATTTTTCTACAGTGTTTTTACTGTGTATATGCAAGCACCTTAATTGTCTGTTAATAGCTCTAAGTTCTGGTAAAAATCTATAGTTCTCTGGGTTTTCAAAGTGTTTTCCATTTTGAAAGATATAATCTAAACTCTTTATTTCATTGTCACCAAAATCTACGGAAACAAAAGGAAGCTGCACACAAAAGATGAGAAGATAATGTAAAATGGACATGGTATAAAAAGAAAGTACACCAGGAGACTAAAGGGCATGGCTGAAGGAGGGTACAGGAAGAAAGCAAATTTCCTCCCACTTCTGCTTTTAAGATTTCAGTATTTAATTAAACATTGAGTATAATAACCTGTAATAACTGTATCCTGGGCTAATAATGTCCTTGGCCTTCAGCCATGGAATCTATTAGTCCAGATTATGCATATTACCTTATAAATAAAAGGTACCCTCAAGTTATTATTATAATTGGGTTCTTGAGTTGTTAATTTTCAGTTTGGAAAAACTAACAGTAACGTGTTCAGCTAAAACCAAAAGCAGCACAGCCAGAATGAATGATATGATTAGGTCTTTTCAACAGGAAAATGTCCAGGTGGATGTTGTGTCTGTGTATAATGCTTTCAGAAGTTCAAAGAAGAGAGTCAAGTGTCTATTTTCAAAGATACTGAAGAACATTTATTCCAGTCAAAATGTTGAACTAATAAGTTGTGGATTGTTCTGGCACTGTTTCTCTGAAAAACGTCCAGGTACTTCTGTGTGTTTGGATTTGCATAGTCTTAGTGTTTGGGGCTTAGTGTACTGCTTGAATGAAACAGAATGGGCACTTAAACTCTCTTTCCTGGTTTATCTGTTTACTTTGTGTATCTCTTTATTTAATGAGGGTGTTAAAGCATGATAATATCCCTTTTCTTAAAGTGATGGATTTCTTGTGTGTATATATATATATGTCTATATATCTCTATATCTATCTCAACATTTCTGAGGTCATGTAAAACTACAGTGATCATCTCTCCTCAGTGTCTCGGTGAAATCTGGAGTTTTTCATATCTGCTGTAGAACAGGTGTATATTTTGGTTATTCTTTATTCAAGCAGTTTGCAATATATTTTCAAATAATAAATCTATGTTTAATGCCCATTACCTAAGAGGAATATTGACTTGTGACAATTTAGTATCATAAGTACTGAGTGCTGTGAAATTGCTTTTTCTCTGCAGTGCTATTTGTTTCTGGGTTTAAAAATGTAAGAAAAGACAAAACAAATTACCTGTAAATGCAAACATAATTAAACCATATTAGAAAGTAATTTTTTCTTTGCACAATAGGATATAATCTTTTTGATCTAACATTACTACTGTAGTCTCAGGCACTGCAAGATGTGCTTTGATTCCTTTTCAAATTATTATAGTGGGAATGTGTGGTTTTAAGTTTCTTTTAAATGCTTAAATATTTGAGATTGAAACTGTACAGATTATTCATTTACTTTACACATGATATAGTATGATACAGTATAGCTGGCAAAAAAGCAAATTCTTAAAGGCACGAAAACTTCAATAAATTCCATAAAAAATAATTTGGTTGAACAAACAATGAATATTTATTAAAAATCCCTTAGCTGCAATATCTGCATTCCACTGGGGCTACGCTGTTGCCAAAATTTAAGTTACTTTGGATATAACTTTTCAGGCACATGAAAGAGAAATATTTCTCCACCCAGACTTACCTGAACGTGAACAATTACACATGATATCCTTTGTCTTAATCTTCAAAATTTTTCATTGCACACCTCTGTGCAATTTCCAGTTTTGGTATCTGGCTCCCGTGGCTGTAGGAACTCTGAAATTTTGCCCTCTGTTGTGGCTATATCAGCAGCTACTCTCAGGGTTACTCAAAGATCGCTTGCTAAATATTGGATATGAAAAGTAAATGTAGCATAAGTAATTTAAATCGCTTCTTGCAATCAAAAGCAGTAAACTCTATAGATTTTTTTTTCACTGTTTTCCGTAGCAGAAAGAAACCCAGAGAAAATACCCACTTATTTCTCAGTTCTGGAAGTTCACATTGTCTTATTTATTGAACTAAAGATCTCCCTTGCTTATAATTTTTAAACAAATAAATCATATTTTGTTCCTACAAGATTCTCATCTTCCTTCACTGCTGCATACAACATGTTGGTGTATCTCTTCTACCATCTGCTCTTTTATAATTTCTCTCTTCATTTTCTTGCCAAACTGATGGAGAACCAAAATCTTTTTTTGTTGACAATTTGGAATACTTTTTTCTAGGATAATATTATAGCTTATGCAAATAAGGGACTAATCTGCTTGTCCAACCATTACAGATAGACCCGTATGTACAGTGCAGTCTGTATATAAGTCCATCAACCATCTCTTCAGCATTCTATTATATCCCTGACTTTTTGGTTCATGAAACATATATATTTGTCAACAAATATTAAGTCTAGACTTAAAATATCTCTATCAGACAGTTCATAAACCACTGATTGTTAAAATCAAATATAATCCAAAAAGGGAAGGCTTCTTCTCTGACATGAGGAGGAGAATTTCTAAGAATTTGCTGCTGGCCAAACCTGTATGGCAGGTAGCAGGGTTTCTTTTGCAAAATACACTATTGGCAAAGGGAAAACTGCAAAATTTATCTTCTGCCATGACATAGCCTGATTCTATATTCTTACTTCTGTCAGTTTGCAATGTTATTTACTGAGTGAAAGTACTGCTCCTTGCAGCACCAAGCTTTTAGTCTGCACAAGTGTTTCTGTTTCCCAGTGCAAGAATAATTTAGCAAATCTATGAAGCCCTGAGGAAGAAACAACTTTGTTCAGATTCAGAAAGGGCTATAGGCAGTACAAATTCCACTCCCAGCATCAAGTTGCTTAACTGTGGATGCTGCAGGGCTCACCTTGGCCAAGCTGATGTCCATTTGAGTGCATTCAGCACTGGCTCATTTTGTGGTAGCAAAATTCTGTTAAATGTGTGGGAACCTGTGAGGTAAGACTTGTGCCCTGGGCCACAGCCTGAACAGACTCTGATACTCACCTGTGTCCCAAGTGTCATGATGGATGAACTTCTTGCATGGCAGCAGAGAACTGAGCTGTAGCATGAAGCTACCACACTTCTTAGGTCAAGGACCCTCTATATTTGATGCAGTTAACTGGGGAGTCCCAGGCCTGGCAGCAACCTTGCATGAGCATCTGCTGATGATACCACACTTGTTGTCATATGCTGATGCCCTGGTTTGCAATGGTGCTCTCTGCCGTGCCTGCACGCTGCAGCAGGAGAACATCATCGAAGGAGTGGCATCTCTGCTGCAGCCTTTTCACAGTTCTTTTTCTAGGCAAGGGTTTTGAAAGCGCATCATATGGTCCATGCAATTTCGTTTTGATTGTGATTGTGAGATGCTTCCAATTAAAAATTGTGTTGATATAGGATATGGAAGAACTTCAAGCAGGAGATTTTTGCTATAAATAATCTTAAGCACAGGTCTGACTTCTATTTGAAATTAACTTTCTGGGAAAGCGGTGGTTGTAGAAACTTATTTTTATGCAGTCACATTAGTGGTTATTATTATTCTTATTGCCTCCCAAAAGTGGGTTATGTTAAGTCTAAATTTAGAAATAATAGGTATAATGTGTCATAAGTATCACTGAGCTTAAGTGGGTAAAACAAACTGTAGCATTTACCGTAGAACACGAGGGATGTCTCCAGAATATAAAAAATCAAGTATTTATGGAGGCTGAGGTTACACGCTCTTAAAGAATATTTTGACATATATCCACTAGAAGATCCTGAAAAATATTACTTGAGTAGGCTGATCCTCCATGGGGTGGTTGGTATTCCCTGAGGATATAATGGCTACAACTAATTTGTAAGATGACTGAGAAAATTAAATATTGATTTAGGGCTAGGTCCAATGTTGCACAGTGTTATTAAATTCAATTCAGTGGTGTTAATTTTACGTTTCACACTTTCTCAGAAGATTACACCATTATTTCAGTTTCCCCAGCAACATGGATTCTTTTGACTCAGAAAATCTTGGGGAAAAAATAGGAGTAGATAGAACATCCACATGTGTGCATGAAAAAGTGTTTTTCTTTTAAAACTGGTCATGTTAGGACTCATTTTTTCTTTGATTTTCTCATATCAGAATTACACTATACTTCCTGATTTATGTCAGGAACGTCAAAAGCCACTTTCAATCTTCCTTTATGGTTTTACACTGTTCATAGACTGCCGTGGAGTTATGCTAAAGGGGAATTATACTCCTAAACGGATAAAGGTGTTAGTAGTATTTTTGTATTTAAAAGCTGCATTTAGCTCTGATTCCTGGCCTGAAACCTCTGACAGCTACTAGGTGCCATCTCACATCAATGGTGAATCACGGTTTGGTTTTGCATCTGTTAGTCCTGTGTGTCGTTTCACTGCGGCAGGCACAGGAGTGAGCCTGTGGGTTTCACGTCCTTCTCAAGGTCAGGCCCAAATGCTGTGAATGGGCTATTCCTGTTTTGCAATTATCCCGGTATATATCAAACTAGCTCGATCGTAAATAATACTTCAGCCTACTGCCCTTAATATCTGCCAGCACAAGTGTGAGAACGGCAGCCCAAGGAACAACACTCATTTAGGGAGCTGCTGGTGGCTTCTGCTTCTCTGGAAAAGAGGGCAGAATGAAAGTCTTATGGAAGAGCTCTGCCTTCTTTCCTTGGCTCTGTCCATGCTGCTGAAAGTGAGGATCATTCCCATGCCATGCTGCATCTACCTGCTCAGAAAGCTGGTCTGTGGCATGGGCAGCTGCTTCCTTCCTGTGCTGCACTTGGGTGCAGGAGTCCTTTGCATTCAGCATGACCCTCCTGTGACCCTCAAAGGAAATAATTACTGGCTCTGCTTTTTCCAGTTCAAAGAAATTGAAGTAACATGAAGTTGCAATATTTTTACAGTGGGAATCTAAGGGCATATTTTTTCTGTCCCAGGATGTGTCATGAAGATCCTGAGAGTGCAGCACCTGCTGGGGTAGTGATTGAAGGCTGCAGGGAAAGAAGGTGGCAAAACCAGTGTATGTCATCTATAATGTGGGATCCTGGGAGAAAATGATACCTTTAAATGTCCCTGGGCATTGTCATTGAAGGCAGTGTTGCCCAGTATCCCAAAACAGTCAGTGGAGAGTGAGACACTCACTAATGATCCTGAGCTCAGTGCTTGAATTTACTCCCTGGAAAGGCAAATGTGCTCCCTGTTTTAACAGAAGGCCAGGCATTAAGCTTAGATGCTCCCATAGGCTTTTTTTCCCCTTCTCAAATAGAAGCAGAAGAAAAAAAATCTTTATTGTGAGGAAGACTCTGGAATTATCTCAGGTTTCCAATACCATGTCTATATTGTTTGAAGATTTTGCTTCCACCAGCGTTGCGAGATTTATATGTTTCTGTAATTCCAAAAGGCAATATAAATTCTGAAAATAGATTTCCCACTTCCTAAAAGCAATTGTTATCTTGGAAGTGAAGACAGCCTTGAATGAAATATCAGTGAGGGACAGAGTGAGGGAGAGAGGGCAAACTTCATCTTGCAATTCTGCCTTCTGCTGCTGTGTGACCTACAGAGATAAGAGTGAGGTGAGGAAAAAAAATTGTGTTGTTCTTGCTAAATTAGTCCCAAGATGTTTCTGAGTAAAAATTACTGACTGAACCACATGTTTTGGTAGTGATTAGGGAGTGTTTTGTTTTGACTAATTTTATGTATACTGGGAACTGAAGTGAGACCATATGTTTTATGTGTTGTAATAACCTTCTCTTAAAATCTAAGGAATTGATGTTGGATTAAAACACTGTGCTTAAACAGAGAGATAAATTTTTAAGAGAGTGGTATTTCAAAAAAGACAGACAAATTAAAATAGCAACCATTAGAAAAACTGTTACAATGTTAAAAGACCCAATTGGAACATGTCAGCTGATCTTTTAAATATGGAAGGTTAATAGGACCATGATATTATTATGAGTACATGTTATTGTGATGGTTTCTGGGTATAAAGAATCCATTCATATAAGCAAATGTATTTTTAAAAACTGCCAGAAATTGCTACAAAGAAAGATGTTCTATAATAATTCTTTAACACAGTATTCATGCATTTGTCACTGTTTTTAAAACACTGCCCTCTGCTCATACCTTTCTCAATTCGTGGTCATTAATATTTGGCATTTTCATAGGATTCCTCTGGAAAACATAAGAAACACATCTCTTAAAGGTTTTGTTTTCCAGCATGAATTTCCTTTCTTCTGATGCAAGTAAATCTGTGCTTTTTTTTTACCAGGCCTGATCTGTATCTATCATTCACTTGACAGAACAGTGGGTTTAACATCCTAGCTCAGCTGTATTACACTGTAGTTCATATACCAGGGAGCCATCAGCATGTCCATCCCCACTGCACTGTCATAAATCTTACTCCTAGCCTGGCTATCCTTCCTAGAGCAGCTCCTCAGTTCAGCTCCTTCAGTTTATTTCTATGATATTGAAATGCTCAGATATCACTTTTTTATAAGGAAAATAACCATCCAAAATATAGGTAAATTGCTGGTGCTAGACAGTGTGGCAGTTATCAGGCTGTAAGGAATCTTTAGAGAAATAGGTCTCCAGGTAGATGTCTGCTGGATTATCTGTTATCATCATTTATGCATGCATATTTTGTGACAATACTTCCCATTAGCTGTATGTTTTTGTTGGTTGACAAAGACAAAAACAGGAAAAAAGGAAGACTCCTATTTACTAATAACTCATTAATTTTTGAAGCTGTAGTTTCTCTTTGGAAGCATTGGAGGGAGGTTGGAATGGAAACGACAGGACTCGTCTGTCCCTAAACAGAGATCTAGTGCTAGAGCCAAGACAATGTTGGCTATTTATCATATCTACACAGCACTGGTAGATGTGACAAGATCCAGGGGAGACCCGTGTCCTTTTGGAGATGCAGATGCAGTGCAAGTGGCATATCCTGTAGTATTGCAAATGGTGCTTTTTTGGGGCAGCTAAATCAGGCCTCAGCAGTACAGTATTCCTCAGAGTATCTTCTCCTCTCATTCTTGACTGGGAAGCAGCACTAATGAGACAGACTACTACTTCTTTTCTCTTGAACTTTTTCTCTCTCTCCTACTAATGGAGCCACTAACGGTGGTTTTAGTCCTGCAGTAATTATTACTCTGACCTGAAGCACAAGCTCATTGAATGGAGTCAACTGGTAATGACTTTCAGTCACAAGTGATTTGAATGATTTTGAAACAATGACCCAGCAGTTGAGGTGAAAGTTGTTATAATTATTCCTCTGAGCAATTTTATTTCCTCTGAATTAGTTTGTTTTACTATTCTCACAGTTTAATAAAAGAAACAAGAGTTGCTTCTCTGAAGGCAAGCCTAAATTGATAGTTATTTAATCTTTCCACCTGTGTCTACATATGAAATTGAGTTTCTTGAGCTAACAGAGATCTGAGGTAGTGAATCCATCTACTGCAGCACTACATGCAGCTGAATACGTCCCACTACTGAATGCCAGTGAATGTATGTCCAGATCTGCTCTGTTGAAGTCTGCAAGAAGTTCAGTTGCAATGTTGCCACTCGCTGTTGCAGGACTTTGCTGGTTCAAGTGTCTCTTCGCTATGCTCTATTTCACTGTGTAGACACATAGCCTGTAATTTTGCCTGTGTTATCCTATGTCATAGGTCCTGCCCCGCTTTTGAACCCATTTATTTTAGTAATGTGTCAGATCCTGCTGCACAAGATGCAGATTTCTCGTGTTGACTGAAACTACCTCTGACAGCCTGGTGTCACCTCATGTTTGCCCTGTTTTGGTTGACAAGTTATTTGCCAGGCTGACAGTGGCCATGGTGCTTGTGTCTATGTGTTTGTGGATTTCTGTGATGCTAGTGTTCAAACACCAAGAGCTAAAAAAATGAACTTCCCCTAAGATACCTGTTTTTCAAAGATGGGAAAGACTAAAATTCTAAAGCTGCAGGATTTTCATTATTCATGCATTATTCCAGAAGGGTTTAGGCCCATAAGGATATTTTTTCCCCTTGGCCTTCAACACCTCATAAACTAGAGGATACTGTGCATGAACGCTACTATAAAAAGCACTGGCTAAGGGGTACAGGTTGTAGATGTTAGAACAGATAGACATTGTTCTTTCCAAGTGACAAACCATCAGATTCCATCAGTGTTACTTTCCATTTGCAAGATATAGCTTCTTTCTGGCTTATGAAATTATTTTTGACATCCTTTCTGGCTTGTGAAACTGTACAGCTGCTTGTAATGCATTGTCCCGGCTTTCAGAGGAGTTTTTCATTGTTACAATTGCATTGTTCATTTGTTGCAATCAGGCTTTAAACCATTAGTGTCAGAGGCTGTCAATGTTCATAGAGTTTTTAACTCTGGTAAGTTTTATAGAGGTTTTTCAGATAAAGCACTGACACCACAAATGTAGGCTCAAATGTAATTTTCATTATGTTTTGTTGGAGACAATCTGCAATGATACTTCGTTGTATTGCTTTGCTTTTTATTAATTTGAATAATATATGTGGATTTAGCTTTGGCTTTTCTTTCTTTCCTTTTTTTTTTTTNTTTTTCCTTTTTTTTTTTTTTTTTTACATTTGGGTAAGCAGATAACAATGAGGGTGTTAATGAGCTCAAATCTGTCCACAGTAAAACAGCTCAACGATGTTGTTTGAACAAAGCTAAGCCAGTGAACTAGTTTTGTAGTTCACGTGAAGAAACCAGTGAATCAGACAAATGAAACAGTACATGAAACAGACACTGGAGACCAGGGTTCTTCCATTGGGCTGAGAATCATGCTCCCTTTTACACTTTCCCTGTCCTGCTAAATTTGAGTTTTTTTCTACAGTGTGGAACACCTTTAGTGGTAGAAATGAGAAACTTACTATATATTCCCTTGAGTCTAAGTAGTCTGTAGTACTTTGGTGAAGCCTGAGGGACAAGACCTATAGAGTTCCTCTATTTGAGACATATGGAGATCCTCCATTGAAGACAAGGATAGATGTGAGCCTATTATTTCATATGCTAAATGAGTGCCCAGAAAAGGCAGATAGTTTGAAAACTAATGCCATAGACTAACTTTGTGTAGTCTATGAAATAGACTACAACTCAGAAGTCCATGATAAATGATATATTAAAAAAAGATGTGGAATCTTGAGATTACCAAGTCTTTACTTAATCTGTAACAAATTCCTTGTGTTTTTACACATTAAGAAAATGAATTTGAGTAAATTAGACTGTTCATTTTTCAGGGAAAATTACGTGGTCCAAGGAAATTTCTTCTGAGTAGTAACAAAAGCAGTCTTTTACTTTTGTAAATATTCATTAATATCAGAAGCATTTTAGGCTTCTTTCTCTTTCTCTTTCTCTTTCTCTTTCTTTCTCTCTCTTTCTCTTTCTCTTTCTTTCCAGTAAAGGTATTTGAAACACGCAAGTGCCAAAGAGACATAACTGACATTTCAGGTCCCACAAAGTTATTGAATCGATTTCCTGTCTTTGAAGTTTTGACTTCATATACGTGTAATTGTGCATGTATATGTGTGTGTTTGTTCATGCTGACTAGAGTCAGTATATTTCATTAATTGAGGTGATTTGTCCTCCTCTCACCAATAGCTGGGAAAAATCTGTATTTACTTAATTTACTCCATTATTGTAGCAAAGGTGTGGATGCTGTAGGAACACATGCACATCATCACTAGAAGAGTGGAAGAGAGGAGAACAGAGGTGGTAGAAGAATTGGACTAGGGAAATTCAAAAGTCAAGAGAAAGGTTGGAGGTGAAGAAACTGGCAAAGATGTGCATGGTAACTTTACATACTTTTATTTCATTCAGAAAGCAGAATACTGACATGTAATACTTTTTATTTTATACTACAATCATAGTTTGAGACTTCTGCAGTTCTTATATTTATCTAAATGTTTTTAAAAATTAAACTTGTAATACTTTGAGAAAAATATCTCAGAAACCATTTATCCAATGTAAAGTTATTTTACAGTTTAATTGTCTCTATGCCTGTGAATTAAACAGGCCAAGATTCTCCCCAGAGGGGATTTTTATTGTGAATCTGACTGCATAATCCATTTTAAATTGGCAGTTTATAACTGACACTTCATTAAATTGCAACTTCTGCGTGCTGCTAGAGTTGGTGCTTCAAGTTGGTTAGTTGAGACCTGATCCTGTAACCTCACTTATACAAGTAATATTACAAAGGTATCATCCTTTATTGCATATATGAGGTCTCCAGGTCTACAGAATAATATATTTTGATTAGTTATTGGTAGATAATTATCTGTAAATGTTGTTGCTCTTTTATATGTGACTCTGCTTTTGGATTTAACTGTAATCCTGCACATGTATTACTTCATTAATAGTCACAATAAATTGTGCAGCTGGAGTGAGATAATTGCATCTGTGGGGCATAGCAACATGGAAGATAGATATGCCAATTCCCTGAGGCTGTGATCAGTATATAGGAACCATTCCCTTGAGTCTTCTCTTGGAATTAGTGTAAGTCTTTATTGTAGGGAAGACTCAACATAATGAAACATTTGTACTTGCAGTTCAAAAACTTTCTTAAAAATTAAGTGACAAGTGGGTGTGGGAGAGATGGCAAAATAATTTAACACTTCCTTGTGCCAGAGAGTACAACTGAGGGAAAATTGTTCTAATGAAACATCTACTGACTTCCGCTAAGGGTGCTGTGTGCCTGTGAATGTGCCTCTTCAGTTTTAAGAGTCTTGCTAGTAACCTGCCACTCAAAGTCCTCCATCTGAAGATGGGACATTCTCCCAGGCAATTATAAAAGAACAATATTTGTTCCCATTTGGTATCAGTGGAAATGCACAGAGGGAAGTCAGAGATCTTCAGAGTAGTTTCTCTGTAGAGTTACAGAGTTTAGACATATTTCTTATTACAATGGGATAGCTCATGGCCATCATTGGATACTGTTTTTATGCAGGAGCTATGCCACTGACCCAGATAGATTTACAAATTATTTACAGCAATGTAGCTGACAGTGATGATACACAATTGTGGACAAGTTCAAGCAGGCTGACAGACCACATTGCATAGAAGGATAATATGAAGATACTTCATGGGTTCACTATGCTTCTTGATTTTGTAACTGAAATGGAGATAAATTTGCAATTAGTTCAGGAGGACAAACAATTCTGTCTGAGATGTTGTTATCACTATACTACCAAAGCAAAGGGTTGTTTGCTGGAATAAAGTTAGAATATTGTAGAATATCCTCACTTGGAAGGGACCTACGAGTATCCTGACTTCAGACAGGGCAACCTAAAAGTTAAACCTTGTATCTAAGAGTGTTGTCTGAACATTTCTTGAACACCAACAGGCTTGGAGCCATGACTACTTCCCTGGGGAGCTTGTTTAAGTGCTAGACCACCCTGTCAGTGAAAACTTTTTCCCAATATCCAGTCTGAACTTCCACTGATGCAGTTTTAAGCAACTCCTTTGTATTATACTGCTGGACACAAGAAAGAAGAGTTCAGCACCTCTTTCTCAACTCCCCCTCATGAGAAAGATGTAGACAGCAATGAGGTCACCCCTCAGCCTCCTCTTTTCTAAGCTCAACAAAGCAAGTATCCTCAGCTGCTTCTAAAAAGTCACACCCTCCAGTCCTTTCAGCATGTTCTTGCCCTCCATTGGACACATTCTAACATTTCTATATCCTTCTTATACTATGGAGCCCCAAACTGCACATAGTACTTAAGATGAGATCAATGCTGAGTATAGTGAGACAATCACTTCTTTCGACTACCTAGATATACAGTTGGCCCTTTTGGCCAATCAGGGCAAATTATTGACTCATATATGAGTTTACCATCAACTAAACCCACCACCACAATAGTAATAATCTGTCCACTGACTTCCATGGTAGTTGTCACCCATCCTTCAATAGCGTGAAGCAAGAGTAAGCATGAAGTTCAAACTGACTGCAGAGCCTGTTTCCCAAGACTATTCAGGAGTGCATTAGTAGTCACATAATGTAATAAGCACATAGACTCCAGGGCTTTCTTCAGGTTCATTGATGATATTGCTAACTGAGGGGACTAGCTCAGAGAATGACTCCAATCAAATTATCAGCTCTGTGTGTTCTGTCTATGGCATCTGCAAAAATGTATAACCCAGTCATATACAATAGCTCAGCAGCAGTGGAAAGAGTGTAAAAAACACTGAAAACCAAGAATAAGAAGGTTGTGAGGTTTGCTTTTGTAGTTTTAGTAAACAGAGGTCTGCAGTAGGATATTTTCTTTTATGCTTTCCTGAGTGTGCTGATACTTGCCAAAGCTAATGTTTTTTTCAGAGATATGAGAATCTTTTAACTAAATGTTCAGGCGACAAAAGGTTAGGGCAGAAATGTTCTTTCTTCCCAGATTTTGCAAAGAAGCCAGAGAAGAATCCTATTAATATTACAGAAGGAGTGAACACTTTATGAAGGCAGGGAGGAAACCTTGCCTAGCAAATGAAATAATTCCTGAGAGGACAGAAAGCATTTGAATCTTTGAAAAGGTTCTTTATTATCAGAGGAGATTTTGTTGGTAGAATACTTGGAACTGTGCACATAGCAGTCCTATGCTTTAGGCCTCATGGAAGTCAAGAAAAGTATTACAGTTTATTTAATCTTTTTACAGCTCCATAAAGAAGAGTCAGATTTGTTGAAAATTATTTATTTTTTTACAGTCTGTTGAAGGATTTATTCTCACTTTTCTCTGTATCAGGAAGAATGCTTCACCAAAAAGTCATATTTGTACATATCCAGGGGACAGGACAAACAAGCAAGCACAGTTTATACTTGATAATGTATGCAGGTAAAGTATGTTTGAAACCCCTTCATCTGCAGCAATTGTTTACAGCCCTCACCACAATATTAAGTTGGGAATTTTTTGTTATTTTCTTTGGAACTATTCATATATAAACAGCTCCAAAAAACAGAGCTTCAAATGCCAAGTTTCCCTTTTGGCTTCCATGCCTTCTATGAAATCTAACCTTTTGAACTCATGCTTCATTGCCTTGAAGGTGCATGAAGGCAAATCCCTGGAAGTTTGGACAGGCACTAGTTTATTCCGGAATCCCTCTCATAAACTTCTCACACATAAACTTCTCACATAATGCACAAATATTCCCAGAATTGCAGAAGAGATTCAGGTCAGCTGGAGTCGTTTGTCTCAGACACTGTTTTGAGAGGTGGGAGCTGCTGACATGATATTTGATTGTTTCCTCACATGCGGATCGCTTCAGTCTCACGTTCATTGGAATCTCAAAAGAGATATCGTATTCTTTACTTCCAAGATATCTACTGCTCCATTGTTCTTGAGGAATTTCGTTCCATTAGGTCTGTGGGTTTTTTTATACCTGGTTTTCTGATGGCGTTATATAGCAATCACGTTTGCTTCATATGAAATTACTTTACAAGCTTGGTCTTTTGATTTTTCTCACATCATTTCACTAAAGCACATCATAGACTTTTACTTATCTCAGCATAAATGTCAATGTTACAAGTTTTATCTTACTAAAATGAGCAGTTGCAGTTAAGAAAATAGAGAAAGAGAGGGATATTGTAATAACAACTGCACAGATGGCTCAATATGGCATAGTACCCACCATCATACTTTTAACACACAGCTTTCTTCTCTACTGGTTACTTGCTCTGGGAATGACTGGCAATTTAGCTTTGGCTAAAAGTCTTCCCTTCTCAGTGAGAAACAAAAAGAATACAAAATCAATTTTGTACTCTGTCTACACCACACTCTGTCACCACCACAGGCCTGTGTAGTATCTTTCTTTATCTTAAAACATGTAACCAAATGTATTCTCTCCTTCTTGAGGCAGCACTAGATAGAAGACTCTCTACTAGATGTTTTGAAAGTAAGTTCCTAAAACTGTAAATTGTTTCTTTCCAAATTCTGACATAGTTCAGTGCCAGAGTTTTCTAGGACATTTCACAGAATCACAGAATATGCCAAGTTGGAAGGGACCCACAAGGATCATCAAGTCCAACCCTTAGCCCTGCACAGGACCATCCCCAGGAGTCACACCGTGTGCCTGAGAGTATTGTCCAAATGCTTCTTGAACTCTGTCAAGCTTGATGCTGTGATCATTTCCCTGGGGAGCCTGTTCCAGTATCCAACCACCCTCTGGGCAAAGAATCCTTTTCTGATATCCAACCTAAACCTCCCCTGACACAACTTCAGGCAATTCCCTTGGGTCCTGTCACTGGTCCCCACAGAGAAAAGATCAGTGCCTCCCCCTTCTTTTCCCATCACAAGGAAGTTGTCACTGCAATGAGGTCTCTCCTCAGTCTCCTCTTCTCCAGGCTGAACAGACCAAGTGACCTCAGCCACTCCCCATACGGCTTCCCCTCAAGGCCCTTCACCAATTTTGTTGCCCTCCTTCAGACACTCTCTAACAGCTTAACATCTTATATTGTGGTGCCCCAAACTGCACACAATATTGAAGGTGAGGCCGCCCCAGTGCAGAGCAGAGCAGGACAATCCCCTCCCTCTACCAGCTGGCAATGCTTTGCCTGATGCCCTCCAGGATGGGGTTGGCCCTCCTGGCTGCCAGGGCACTGCTGACTCATATTCAACTTGCTGTTGACCAGAACCCTCAGGTCCCTTTCTGTGGCACTGCTTCACAGGACCTCATTCTCCAGTCTGTACGAACATCCAGGGTTGCCCCATCCTAGGTGCAGAGTTCAGCACTTTCCCTTGTTTTGCCCAGTCCTCTCATTTGTCCAAGTCTCTCTGCAGGGCCTCCCTGCCTTTGAGGGAGTCAGCAGCTCCTCCCAGTTTTGTCATCTGCAAACTTGCTTAATATCCCTTCCAGTCCTGTATCCAAGTCAGGGCCTAAGATGGAGCCTTGCGGAACCCCACTAGTGACAGGTCACCAGTCTGATGTTAGTCCATTCACTATTACCCTCTGTGCTCCACCCATGAGCCAATTCCTCATAACACACATGATGTGTGTGTTGGACACTTTGTGTGCTGGACATTTTGCTTGGAAGGATCCTGTGGAGACAGTATCAAAAGCTTTACTGAAACCCAAAAAATTACACAAATTGTCTTCCCTAGTTCAACTAGGTGGGGTACATTGTCGTAAAAGGAAATCAGGTTGGATAAACAGGCCTTTCCTCTCATGAAGCCATGCTGGCTCTGACCAATGACTATGTTGTCTTTCAGGTGTTTTTCAATACTTTCCAGAATAATGTTCTCCATAACTTTACCAGGCACTGAAGTAAGACTGACAGGCCTGTAGTTTCTGGGGTCCTCCTTCTTTCCCTTCTTGAAAATTGGGACAACATACATCAGCTTCCAGTCAGCTGGGACCACTCTGGATTCTCAAGACTGCTCAAAAATCATCAAGAGGTTTTCCAATGACAGAAGCTAGCTCTCATTTCTTACAGTGTTTATTTCCCGTTAAGGTTGTCTCTTCTTTTTCTTGCCTTCTGCCACACTGTTCACCACTGATACTGACTAGCCTAATCTGTGTAGGATGTTCAGTATGGGAAAGAGTGACAAAATCTGGCTTTCAGGAAAGAACAGGTTATTCAGAAGAAAAAAAAAATCAGGTGGTTAAACTAAGCAGACATTAATGACCGAATGTCATAAGCACTGACAGTTGAATGTTCTGGCATGAATGATTTATCTCAGCCTCATGCACAATACTGAGGTACTTGTATAAAATTAGATATTGTATTAGCAGTCCAAAGTTTAAGCACTATGTATAATGCCTATGATAGCTGAACAACCTCTTTACAAGTGGGTGTTTATTTGGAAGTGGAAAGCTTGTTAAACACATCAGAAAAAAATAATGCAAACTTTTTGTTATGGACTTTATAGTCATGATGGTTAACAAATCAATTAACATGTTAATATGTTAGTAATTCCTATCTGAATAGATCTGCCTCAATAATTGTTGCAAGACATCATTCATTTGTATTGCTCCAGAGAACATACCCTGTTTGAACTGTGTTCATTAATTCCTTTCCATTTCACACATAAATATGGTACTTGACATGCTGTCCTTGGTGATGTATAATAGCAATTTGCTTCTGACCTCAGGGTCACTTTCTTTTTGTGTGTGCTACAAGCTGAGATTTTGGGAAGCCTGTATGAATGATTATGGTAGAACTGGTGCTCTTTAGTAACCCCTGTTGCTACGTGATAAACAGTTAATTACTTCTGAGGCAATCTTGTATTCTAAAAATACAGACCTTTTAAAAGTGTGTTTTCTGTGCCTCATGTATGCCAAACTACTGCATGGACTGGAAGGGGATATTTGCCTATATCCTTATATACCAAAGCACTTCATACCCAGTTGAGGCTACTGTTTACAGATTAAAAAATTTTATTATTGTTTGTGTCTTACTTCGAGGCTTGAGTCTCATAAGTGAGTAGGCTCAGACTAAGGACCTGGCTGGGAGAGACTGGCAGGAAGGCAACTGAAAACTGATTATTTTTCCACTGGAGAAAAATAATTCTTTATTGTAAAATGGAGACTATTACAACAATTGTAATCAAAAATAAGACTATAGTATACAGCATTTAACCTTCATACTCACAATTCAGTAAATGCTGCAAAACCCTTGCATAAATTTCCAAGCTACAGAGTTTTAAGTGTGATAGAGAGGAAAAATAAACTCTATTATGGGGCCTGGAGTGGTGTTTGGCAGCCCTGTCCCAAAGAACATTCCAGGTACAAAGCAGGAAGAGGGTAGAGGTGTTTGTTCCCTTCTCAAAGGCTGGTCAGAAGACATACTGGTTGCAATTTCTGTCTATTCAGAAGAAAAAAAGAAACAAATAAGGTAAATGTCTGGTGGGAAAAAAAGAGCTACGAACAGTGGGTGATGTTATTAATTATTTGATCCTATCAGTATAAAAAATGCTAAGAGGCAGGAGAAGATAATTTTTACTGAGAATCACGTACATTGGTGTATAAGTCTTATCTTTGTGACAGAGATGAAATTAAACAGTAGTTCCAAGAGCTGCCAAAGGAAAAACAAAAAAAAGATAAATGAGAAGGCTTCAACAACAGCCTCCAAAAGCATCTTACAAAAGAAAAAGTTGGACTTTTTTAGTTTAGGTCACTGTGACCTGTAATCAACTCTGTACTTGCCTTCAGTTTTGCAGTTACTCCCTGCCGTGCACTCATCACATGTCCGAATGACCTTTCCTTAGCCCTTCTGATGGTTTCCCAGAAGCATTTGGAGCAAACACTGATGGTTTGCCTAAATCTCAGACTAAAAAGTCTTCTGACATCTGAGAAAGGCTTCCTAAGGATCATCCTCAAACTGCATTGCTCAGGACCCAGAGAAAGAGTACGGCAAAGCATTTAGAAGCATAAGCTCAGCTGACATACATCCACCAACATCCATCTTTGTAAGCTTTGTGGTTTTCTCTACAGTTCTACTAATTCAAATTTGTGTGATTTGAAAACTTTTAAGCTATGAGCTCCCTTTTCCCATGTGCATTTCAAGCCTTTTGTATTTTCAGATATTTCCTAAACTATCTGATCATCTCAGATTTGTACAATGAGGCTGAAAGCCTGCTAGAGTGGGATTGGGATGGGGACATTTTGTCCCTGATTTTTCTAGCTATATTTTTAATTATGGTGATTATTACAATGCCAATATTCTAGTAGTGTGGAATTGGAATTATAATGCCAGACCTCAATATGCTTCAGTCTGTGAACACAAAGTCATTTTTAACTGTGGGTGTGTTAAACTAGCAGTGTTAAAGACTGTAATTGATGATATTGTGGTTTTTCATGTATTTCTCCAAACCAAAATAAAACCAGTCTTTCCAGAGGAAGCTGCAGAAGTGCAACTTTTTCCTCAGTGGTTACACTAGGAACAGTGTGAGTGGAGAATTCTGTTTCTAAGGGTAAAGAGCTGAAAACTGACCCAAAGAAGAAATGGCAGGTCAAACCCACTTCTTGAAGACCAGACTTCTGTTACCAGAATGACTCCACACTTCTTGCTGTTGCCAGATGTTTTGCGTTATTATGGCTATATCCCAGAAGCCTTTCCATGTCCTACCATTTCTGCTCTACCGAGCTCTAGGCTTTCTTTGTTTTTAGAGGACCTTACTTTCACACTTTGCTCGTTGCATGGACTGTTTATGATTGAGCAATTCCTTGACCTGACTAATGTATGACAGACAGAAGAGGTTACATACTTGCCTGAAATCAAGGTTAAATACCTGAAATGAGGGATCATGACTGTTAGACTCCCAGAACGGAAGACTTTTCACTCAAGACGTTTCATTTAAGCTTTTACAAAGTGAGGGTCAAGATGCAATGTGTAGAACAGACGATGCATGCAGCCTCTAACCTGTTTCTAATGATAAATATAAGAAGAAAAAAGTGCCTTCAGGAACTTAAAAGAATGGTAAGCCATTATGATTAAAAAAAAATGTAGAAAGAGCAGAAGGGGTAGGTGCAACAATCTGCATCTGCCTTCCACCCTCCTTTTTTCTGATTAACTGCTCAACAGATTTACATTTTGTGCTTATTTTGGGAATCTCTAAAAAAAGGACAGCACAGAAATGGAGATGTGAAATGCCAAAGAACAGGGCAAAACCAGGGTTGTGGTACAAAAGAAAGCGATGGGGCTTTTTCAAACTGCTCATTCACCAGCAAGAAATACTGATCAGGAAGCTGGAGAAGGTTATTCACTTCTGCCTTTTTATTCTTGTTCTCTTTCATTCACTCCAGATTTGCATCTCCCTTGGCATTTTAAATCAAAACTGTCTTGTCTGGCAAATTCAAGCAAAATTCAAGGATTAATTGATCTACAAAAAAATGTGCTTTTTGGCAAAATTGTTTGAAGAGAGACAAGAAATTTCCTATGCTGTAGCTCTTACCTGCGCTGCAGCAGAGGAACAGGAGAGAGTAAGTAATTGTGTATAATTCATACACAATGTGAATCTGAGTTACATACAACCATAGGAGCAGACACCACAATTGAAACATGCATGATTTGATCATTTTGTCTACTATTAGACAGATATCAATAATATTTATATGTGAAAAAGAAGAAACTGTGTGTTTTCCATCATTACATACCACAAGTCCACTTTTTCCTTTTGTCCCAAGCTGGTTTCCATAAACCGGAATGTTCATTCTCAATTTGCAACAAGAAGAATTAAAAATTCATATTGGTTTTTTATGTTCTCAAGTGCTATGGTCTAATATTTCATTCTGCCACCAGTTTTCAGATTAAGGAAGAAGGTATTTCTTTAGCAAAGCAATTGCTCCAGTAGTAACATGCAAGACATCTTTACAGTGACTGCGAGGACTACTTAGAAGGACTGTTATAGTAGAAAACATGAAGTAGCATAACAATTTGTTTTTTCTGTTCTTGTTTATGTTCTTAGTTTAAGCTCCCAAAGTGAAGGAAATCAAATCTTTCTGAATTAAGCATTATTATTTCCACCAGACAATGAGAATGGTTTCTGTGAATGGTAAAGGATAGCTTTTGAAAGGAGAGAAAATTATTTTTTACTTGCCTATATATTTCCTGGCAACTCTACTTAAAGAAGCTTGTGCATTGCTGAGATATCCCTTGACCTGGTCTAAAAAGTCAAATAATCTTCCCAGGTCTTGTTCAACATGAAAACACACAGGAAATTCTCAAACTACTGAACAGCAAAACTCCTGGAAGTGTGTAGGTGCTATTCAGGGATATTTCCTATTGTAAAAACAAACCAAGCAAAGCAGAAAAACCACCAAAAAAACCCCTCAAATCCAAAAAATCCAAACGAATTGCATTCAAATTAAGATATTGTGAAGTACTAGTACTTGCTTGCATCTGGAAATATTCAAGTCCTTCACGGTCTTCAAGTGAAGGTTGTTTGCTCTGTTTTCTTCCTCCCAGTTTTGAGAGAGTCCTCCATTTGAGCATCTTCTCAAGACATGGTGCAGTAGAGCTATTAGGGAAATTTCAGAGCACTTTGTGGAAAAGTGAAGCCTCTTGTATCCTTTTCATCATGGTCCTGGTGCTGCTGGATCCACAAAACCAAAGTGCTGAGGTGAGCAGGATGAAAGACATTGTCCTTCTTTACAGACAATTAAAAGCAAGATGCACAGGGTTTCCTTGCAAGTTGCTTGCAGATGTTTTCCCTGAATTCCTGGCTGCCATTTCAAGTCCCCTCCAAAAAGACTTCACAGTCTTTGTGCAATCCTACAAAACCAGAGGGCACAAGCAAGCATTCCAGCATGAATATTGATGGACAATTACAATATTTTTGTATTGTTTACTCCCAGTTGAGAATTGAAACTTAGGAAAATGAAAATTAAAATAGCCCCTCAGTGGGCCATGCCTACTTCCTCTTTATCATTCCTCTTTCACACCAGTTCCAGGGTGGCAGCCTGCTGGCCCCAGATGGTTTGCTGAGACATTCACATCTGGTTCTTCTTAAGGGAATTATTCTCAATGAGCTGAGCACCTGGGAAATCAGAAGGGAATACCTGAGTAGTATCTTCATTTCTTCATCCACTGATATAGCAGATGTGATATATGAGACTCTGTAGTCTTAGAAAAGCTAGCAAGCATTCATGTTCTTCAGTGCCATGGCATGAACAGCCAGCTCACTTACTTGGATACATCAGGACTCTGCTCCTGCAGATTCAGCAGCAGTGAGACCATGCTAGTGTGGATTTCTTCTTCTATTAGGAATTTATCTTTCTCATTGACAGCTCTGAGCAAATATCTAAATATTTTTAATGCAGTGCAGTATTTTTTCTGCCAATCCTGTGAAATACACTCCAGGGAAGGGCTTCATCAATTTTACAGAGTAATCAAAGCACAGACAAATCACTGACAGAAGGAGAACGGTTTTCAATTTGCCAAAATGTGGACTTTAATAAGCATTTTCACTGACGAAGAGGCTTTGAAAAGGCATGGTCTTGTGAGCACCACAGCCAGAGTGAGAAACTAGATTCTATTTCAGTCATGTGTGGAATGCAAACAACTTCAAATCTAAATCCAATCAAATTAAAATATTATTACCCACTTATCTAAAGGGTTCTTCACTTGCATTCTTCTGAGGTTTGACTGCTTATACTATAGGGTATTTGCAGCTCCCAGGGTGACCTTGGTTGGGCAACTCATTAAGCATCTGTGTCTCAGTTTTCCCATCTCTACAAATGAAGATAATAACATTTACCTACTGCACTGGGACTCAGTAAGACTTAATTAGATAACATTTCCAAAACATTTTGAAACTCTGTAAGATCCAGGAATGACAGAATGGTTTGATCTTCAATTGCTGAATGCAACCAAATTAAGGCATGGGTGGTATCTCTGGCATGAGCAGTGTGATGAATGAAGATGTTCTACTTCTGACTTGGATATCAATATGTCTTATTGCAGTAGGCTCATCTTTAGATGGTACCAGTTTGCATATGATGCCATATAGTTATATACCTCTGATGCCATCCTTAGTGCACTATGGATAACACACTTGATGCTATTTTTGTGCTGATTTCATGTTGCCGTAATTCTACCAATTTCAGCAACACTACCTTTATAGCAAAAAGTGTAGAGGCTGGACAGTCTCTGTATATGGTTTGCATTTAGCCTTTTAGGATTCATTTTTTGTCTTTATGAGAGCAAGTCTTTTCTGTTTTCACTTTTTCTGTTCAGAGTTACCATGCATCAATGTGTTTGGTTGTTACTCTTAACTATGGTGGATAGCAATTGCTATTATTAGGGTTTGTTGCTGGGGTATCTGGCAGAAATGCAAATGGAAAAGCCAGGCTCTGGAAGGCTGAAATGACTGAATTAGTTGTTCTTTTGAAGCATGCTTCCAGTTTTCCATAGAATCAGATTTTGCTTCTATTTTTATTCTACTTGCACAGACATACACACTTTTTGACTAGTCCCTTAAAACTTTAACAACACTTACTAAAACCCATCAGTCTGCTTTGTGCTTTACATCAGCCGAGAAGTGTTGAAACTCTGGCAATCTTCACAAATTCCACACCATGCTTGTCCTTGCTCTTGCAGTCCGTGACAGTTCTGGCAATGGCCCCAAAAGCCATCAAAATCACTCTTTCACTTGGATTATTAAAACTATCAAAGATCTCTGTAAATATAGCTTGGACCTCTTTCTTCTGCAAAACCAGACACGTTAAAAGGGTGAAATAGCTGTCGTCTGCTGTAAACTGGATGGAGAAGAAAATGATTAGAAAGTGCCAGTCCAATGATGCGTGGACTCAGCCATCTGCTTCAGGGACAGTGATCTTTGCAGGCAAGAAAAGAAGGATATTTTCTGCTTTCCTTCAGATTTGTGACTTACCATAGTGCCAGTGCATAATGTTCAGATCCTGCTGTAGCCTTTATTACTGTGCCATGTCTGAGCAAAATGTGGTGTTTCTGTGTTACGAGAGAAAACTTTCTGGTACATTCCCTGAATTCATTAATGATCTTCAAGGATTCAAAGCCGTGAATGAGCAATTCCCCACTTACCTTCTACAGGTGCAGCATTTACAGCTCTGAGAAGACCACCTCAGTTAATAGTAGGATTTAGATCAAATAGCCATTTCTTCAAGTGGCCCAGGATGTACTCATTCTTTAATATTTCATAAGTGGATTTAGTGCAGAATAGCCAAAAACCCCCCAATCACTCTCAAACTGGTGGGAGAGGTGTAATTGCCTGTCTTGGATTTCTCAGTTGTCTTGCAGCTAAGAAAATCATCACTTGTAAAATCCACTTTCCTCTGGTTATGAATATCATCCTTGCTCAGTGCCTTAGCCTTGGAAATGTTAATAGTCTTCTATTTGCAGCCCTGTAGAATGACCTTATCTGTTGTAGATACCACACTGATGTTGTTGTACTGTTATTCTCAACATCCTACACCTCAAAATTCTGCAAGTGTTCAAGATTGGGTTGGAGGGGGCTCTGAGCAACCTAGTGTAATGTAAGGTGTCCCTGCCCATGGTGGAGAGGTTGGAACTAGATGAGTTTTAAGATCTCTTCCAACTCAAACTGTTCTATGAGTCTATGATTCTAGGATTTTTATGACAGGTTTCTCATGTGAAGCAATTGCCACATTTTCATAGTCCTTATTTTGAAGCTTGTAGTTTTCAACAGAGGAAAAATAAGACTTGCTGAATGACAGTGTAGATAATAATAGATTAAATAATCAACATGTATTACTCAAAGTTATGTGTGCACAAAGATGGATAAGACATGTTTGGGCAGCACCTGCAGCTGATCAGAATATCCTACAGTCAGTGCTGTTAATGGGAACAGTCATGAAAGGTCCTGATGAAAAGTATCCAGGGCTGTGGGAAAAGTCTGGTGAAAGACCATCATGAACTTTTCTAATTCTTGGTGTCAACCTTGAAGTCAGTGTATGCAACTAGCTAAAGATCCCACAAATAAAACCTTGTGCCTTAAAGGCTATCTCAACATTCTTTTTGTAATACTATGCCAATATATGCTAAGCAGGGTTGAAACGCAGGATGATTCAGCCATTGGTGTGAGTCATTCTTTTGTTGAGAAAGTCTGACAGCATTAAGCCTCAGATACCATTAATACTTCAAAACAAAAAGGAAGCTCAGCCCAGTAACTGAGCTTCAACACCCACTGGTGCAAGAAGGTAAAACTGTCAAAATCGAGTCTGTGGTTGTGCTTGACAGTGATCTCTAGGATAAATATGATTGCTCTTAGTGTTAAAGAAGAAGGAATAATCCAAGGGAGAGGGCATTATAGAGCTAGTAAATTGCATAGTCCAACCAGATGAATTCAGAATGTTCTTCCCTTACTTAGAGGAAGAACACCTTCCAGGTAAGTCTCTGGCATTCATAAGCATTTCAACATGTTGGATAAATTTAATCAAGGAAGATTTGTCCTTCTTAATGGTAGCTTTCAGAGTTTCAGGTGCACAGCTACATTCAGGACTAATCAGTAATCATCTGGCAGACCTGTATTAGTAACCCAAGGCATACATAAAATAATTGAAGTTCCATTGTAATTTGAATTAGGATCTCTGTCCTCACAAATTTTAGGATTGAATTCTACTTTTTCTGTCCATGTTTGCTTATGTACTAGGCAGAATGGAATTGTGGGGTTTGTGTTGATTAGGTCTATCCAAAAGCTTACCAGTCTACTTCATGATGAAGAGCTGGCTGACTTCAAAATAGAAAAGCATGTGCATCCAAATGTCCACAGCTATTGAGACAAGAGGGGTAGGTGCTGGCACTGTACCCTGCCTACATGTGACTAACAGAATCAGCATAGCTGCTGTTTCTATTTCTGTGTTAGCACATTCATTATTTTTTATGCTGATACCCACAATGCTCAGTTGGGTTATCAGTCCTATTTACCAAATGGTATTAAATAAAGTGCTTTTCAATATCCCAGTATAGAATGGGACTGGAATCCCTTTGTGGTTTCACTGAAATTTCAGTTTACTTCAGATCTGAACCTCCCTTGCACCACCATACTACAGCTAGGAAAATCATTCATTTTTTCCCATTTATTTTCTGCTTCATAGCAGACATGCTGATGATTAGCTGCTCCTTATTTAACTAAAAAAAAAGGATGAGTGTCACTTTTGGAGTTACTCTTCTTGTATTTTATTCCCTTTAAATGTCTCTTCTGCCCCCAGAATAAAAATCAAGCAGGCAGGCAAGCAAGACAACCAGATACCAGCTAAGTATCTCTGGGGTTTTTGTTCTTTTCATCTTCTGGTTAGCACAATTGAAAACAATGTTCACTACAAGTCTCAGTGAAGCGAGCCTATTTGCTTGGATTAGCCCAAGCCTGATCTACCATGCTCATAACAGTTGTCTTTTCACTTCACTGCCATTATTGAAGCATCTTGTGCTTTTTGCATATTTTTGCTTATGAAATATTGAATTTCAGTACACAGTCTTCTGCAAGAAAAACAGGCAGATAAGACAGCAAAATACAAACTCTGAAAGTAGACTAAATGGGAGACAAGCAGCAGATGTTTCCAAGTATACAGATATGTTGGATTTTTGTTTGCATTTAGAAACATAATAGGAAACTAGCCATTTCTTGTCTTATTTGCAAGCAATTTTCTGCTGACAGATTTTCATTTGCATTCATCAATGTTATTTAGAGCATATATTTTTACTCAACCTGGAGCATTATTATTGCAGATGACTCTACTCTTCATGAAAAGTACTCTGAGACGAATCCTCTGTCTGAACATTTTGTAAACCAGCTGCCCTAAAAGCCTCCCTTGGGAACTTTCTCACTTAACTTATTTTTGGAGTCAATCTCAAAGTATTGTCTACGAACAGACTTCCTCTGTAGCTTGTAAAAATAGGATTATCCATTACATTAACATGTAATTACCTCACAAAACTGGATGCTTTGAATCTGTCCTCTGGGCCATTCATAACATCTGGGAGACTCAGTAAGTAATGTGTCTGAAAGACCAATAAGATTAATACAGGAACATAAAAAGCACCCATAGGCATTTTTCTTTCCTTATTATGGGATATTATAGACAGGACTTCTGCTGCCTGGAAAAAAAAAGTCAGAAATTTAACTTGAAAATAGTCTGTAATCTTGCTGTCTTTGCAATAAATATACTTTCCAATTGTCCCACTCTACAGGAAATGATATGTTACTGTCACTCAAGCTGACAGCAGAGGGATGCTGTCACCAGTAATAACAATTGCCACTGGCCAGGTAGCAACGGTACAGTCATTAAACCTCCACTGCTGTAACTGTGTGAGAATGGATGGCTTGAGGTTTTCTTGATCAAATTTCAGGATTTAGGATAACAATAATAGTTATTTTCTATAGGAGGCAATAATGCACCCATTAGAAAGATTTTTTTCTTTCTTCCTGAAGAAGACAATGCCAAAAGGCCAAAAGTAATTTTTTTTTTTTAAATCTGTAAAATAAGTAACTAAATAAAGATAGAGGCCAAGCATCAAAAGATGAAGAGCTGTGGTAGACCTAGCAGGAAAATAAAGGACCACACTGAATCATTTAACTCTACAAGCTCATGTACACTGAGCTGTGTTTGTCATAACAGCATGATCCCTTCCTCATTGATTTTTTTGAGCTAACAGTCCTAAATGCCCCCTTTTAAGGTAAATAGAAGCCTGAAACAGAAAAATTATGGTACCTTGAAAGAAAAGGTCAAACAAATGGATTGTTCCTGTTCGATTTTTTCCCTTTAAAATCGTGTCTAAATTCAGTAATAATGAAAAAAAAAATCCATACAAGTATCAGTCAGCACATAGTCTGCATTTACTCTAAAGTCAGGTCTTCTGACAGTGTTTCTAATGAATTCCCAGTTTTCATCTGCTAGGAGACAAAGGATGATGGTATTTTACCCAACCTCTGTTACCTGGTGTATAAATGCAAGCAAATATTCTTTCAAGGTTTCTCTTTGAGGGTCACTTTGTGGTAAACTTTTTCTGTTACTACAAGCCAAAACAAACAAACAGACAAATAAAAAAAAAACCAGAAGGGAAAGGCTTTCTTGCAGACATTTGACATTTCCAGCTTACTGTGGCAAGGTGGAACTCTCCACTCCGAACCCTCTTGAGAGATCCCACGCAAGCTCTCCCATGCTCTCTCCCTCTCCTCCTAGCTCTTAAGTGATATTCCCTCCTCGTCTGATTTGCACTGACCATACATAATCCACAGATAATGCCCCAGTCATGTACCAAAAGCCCTTGGTTATGAGACAAGGCAAAACTGTGTCCTAAGCCTTTCTGCCTGTTCTTACAGCAACAGGCAGCAGAGAGGCACAATCCTCAAAGCTGTGACATACTTCACAGCTTTCGAACTTATTTGAGTAAGGTTTGGGGATTTTTTCTCACTTTGAGGAGCTCTGCGAGAGCTTGGGGGCTGACATATCTTTTGGCTCTTCCAATTGAGTCAAATGGCTGTAAATTGAAGAAAACATACTGATTGTACCAGGTGGTACCAAACCTCTTCCTTGTCATTTCTGCTGTGGAAGGGAGGCTGGGAGCAATTATGCGAAAGCGGGGAGGGACTGGACTTTCAACTATCTACTTCTTACTATTTTCGCCCCACAAAATGAGGCATGAGCCAGAATCACTGCAAAGTTAGCAGGATTACCTTGAGGTCCTGTGCACATTTGCTCTCTTTTACTCTGTTTTTACCTTAGCACACTGTCCTGCACATAACCCCGTCTCTGGCATACTCTCCATTGCATGACGAGCCACAGTTCTCCTGTTTGATCAGTCTGTAGATGTAGAGTCTGGCTTAAGACCAGCAAATTAATTTCTACTCTTCTTTTGGGAATACAACTGCCTACCTATCATGGGAGAGGGGATGTCTCAGGAAGGCTGAGAGCATCTTCCTTGAGTTCTATTCAGTTAGTAAGCACACAGCTTCTGCAGCTGCCTGCCTGACAATGACTTTCTGTATAGCCTGAAGGTGGAAATAAACAATACCTATGAACTATATCACATGGAAGAAAATAGAAGTTATTTAGTTCGTGTTTTTCCTTTAGATTCATTCCTCTTTCTGGTCTATGTCTGAACAAAGTGAAGGTCAGCATCTGAGTGAGATTGATTCACAGCGCTGTGAAAGACTCCTGTGCCAAATAACAAACAATGCATCTTCGGAAGTGTGAAAAGCTAATGGCTTTGCTCTCCAAGGTGGTACATGCATCTGCTGCATTGCTTAACAACTTCAACAGAACCTGATAGAGATCAGGATTTCGCAAAATGAGATCATGACACAAACACATGGACACGAGATGGTTTAGTAATCCAGGTATTTACCTGCTGTAATCACTGGGCTTCTGACTATTCCTGATCTCTTCTGACAATGTATGTAATAAAAAATGTTTTTCAGATTATAGTCCTACGAGGGTACTAATTCCTATCTGAAATGCCTGTATGTGAAAACCCTGAGGTATTTTCAGAAGCAGCTCCCCCCTGTTTTCCGCTACTTTCTGAGACCGAAAATATCATGAATGTCATGAATTGTCCATCAGCATCTAAAAACTGGAAGGCTGTGGGAAATAAATGAAAACCAACAGAAGATAAATAAAATTTAATTAAGCCCTAAAAAGGTTCTGTTTACATGTGGCCAACCAGTTTGTTGATGTCAGCTTTTGACTGACATGACAAGGTTGTTTTCTGTTTTCCAGGCTGTTTACTCTTGTACAAACAGATCAGAAATCCTCCTAGCAGCCCTGGGGAGGAACTGCTAATTGACTTCATTTATTGGAAGCCTGGGAGAATTGCAGCCTCCTTGCAAGCATGTGCTACTGCCTGGCTCTCTTTAGCAAGGTGCAGCTTTTTTTTAAGACTGGAAATAAGGTGAAACAGTGGATTTACTCCAAAGCTTTGCCTCTGCCTGACGTGGTGCTGCTGCTGAGGCTGGGGACACACATTCTGTTTCAGCAAAGTTACTTGAGAGTTTGTCATTCCCAGAAGGTGGAGAGCTACTTGTCACCACCTTCCTGCTGGATCCTCCTTGAATCTGCCTATTGCACTCCTCACATAGTTGGTCCCTAATTTATCCTAGATAGTATAAGCCAGACAGCGCAAGGAAATTAACGGCAAGGTCTTTGCTACCTCATCTCATATTTTCATGCAGACCAGATTGGCTCAGCTGGCTACCTGATGAGCAAAGAGTCCTCCAGCTAAGGGTAACAACAAGCAACTAAGTGTGTGCAACGGAGGGTGAGCTCTTCACTTAGCACAGCCGGGAGCTGCTGAGGATGTGTCACAAGCAAATGCAGACTCTTCTGGTGGTACATGGAAAATACTTCCAGTGTTTCAGAATGAAGATTTCTATCCCTGGGGGGAAAAGACAGCTCACAAAACATATTTAGAAATGGTGGAGAAGGAATTCTCAGAAATAAGGAATTCTGACTGCTCCAAATATTTATTGTATTCTTCATATTGCTTTTCAGCTCCTTTAGGATCAAAGACAGCATTGGGCGTGAAATCTTGCTGTCTTGCTAAGGCCAGCTACAGATACAGGGATCCAGCTTATAACCATGGATAGAGGGTTGGGTTTTTCAGATGTCTGAAGCAAATGGGAAAAAACTTGTTTATGACATTAATGCACTGAAAAGATAAGGAAGGTAACACAGTATAACCAAAGTTTCACTTGGAAGCTCTGGGCCTGGGTTAATAACCTGTCACAGCAGGCTTCCAAATCTTTCTAATCACAGTTTATAAAGTAAGTTGAACCATAAGTCATGTGTGAAAGGAATACAAAGGACATGTAGCAAACATCTGAAAGAAGAGCTATAAGAAGGCAAAGCAAGACCACCAAGGAAAGTATACACATCAAGAGGCAGAGAAGAGCCTAAGTCAAGGAACAAGTCTCAGGTACACTTGGGAATAAATTCTCTACATATAGAGAGAAGGCCTAGAACATAAATATGCCAAGAAAAGCCAGCATCCAACAGAGAATTAGAATAGGAGAAGCAAGGAGTTCGTCAAACAAGTGTGACAGATAAAAATGCTAGCTTATTCTGAAAACAAAGGCAACGTTACCAAGCCACAGCCAGCAGTTTTTCGGGTTTCAGGATCTCAATCATGATACTTCTAGACAAAGGTCTTTCCCTGCTTAAGTCTCTTGCATTGCATGTGCCCCAAGGCAAGCATGAGAAAATTCTGGATACCTGGATGGATGCTGTGGGTACTCTGCACTCTGGAAAAACAAGAGGACAAGAAATGAAAAGCCAGGTCAGATTTGCAATCCATCTAACTCACTGTGGTACCTTCCTCTTTTGTAAGCATTGGATGCTTCAAAAGGAGACTGTAGGGAGCTGACAGACAGTGGGTAATCTCTCCATCACAATGTTGCTGGAAAGGATGAGATTGTTGCCGTTCCCTTATCAGCAGTAAGAGATTCTAAACCATCATTTCAATGAAATATATTGTGGCTTGTGATATCCACATTTTAATTGCTGACATGAATCTCTTGGTGTCTTCCAATGGGACAATGATCCTCAGAG
Organism: Cephalopterus ornatus; assembly: GCA_013396775.1. Taxonomy (NCBI): domain Eukaryota; kingdom Metazoa; phylum Chordata; class Aves; order Passeriformes; family Cotingidae; genus Cephalopterus; species Cephalopterus ornatus. The sequence continues at coordinate 57,482 of VZRE01004827.1, forward strand.
ACCTTTCAGGTGAATTGCAATAATGACGAAGCAATGCAGAGCACACTAAATTTTTGCTGTTCATTGATTAACATCTATGTTTAGAGAAAGAGGATAAGGTACGCGAACATGTCACAAGTACTGTTCTGACCTGGGTAACTGCAGGAATAAAGGGTGGTGCCTCTGGGACTGAGCCTGCAGACAAAAGCTTGAGATAGTGTTATAGAAGTATTCCAGCACCAGGCTGAGTCCTGGATAAGAATCAAATTTGCTTTTCATTTTACTTGCGCTGGAGATGCTGAAATTACTGGTATTTAGCGGTAGAGGATTGAGAAGGCCCTTGGGATGACTATGGAGGAATATGAGTGGTCTGAGGCATGGTTAAGTGTTGATATAAGTATTTAGCCCTCCCTTTCCCTCTGAGTGAGATGAACAGCAGCCAGCTACAGATGTGAGCATCTGAAAATGAATCCTGTAAACTCAAAGAACTAAATCTAAGAACTAGGATCTTAATAATTTACAAAGAGTGCTTGTGAATAATTTAAATGCTGCAAGAGAGCCATTCCCTGGTCTGAAATCAGTTAGTCTTGGTTGCGTTCTTATACTCCTCAGGCTGGCAGCTCTTCCAGGAAGGAGGGTTGGCTGCTGTCTGTGCTTGTTCAGCTCCCAGTGGAGCACAAATGCTGGGAGGAAATAAAAATGATAAATCAATGGGGTCAGCCACTGACAAGTAGCAACCCCAAAAATAGAAAGGGAGGCACTTTTGCTGATTCAGGGGAGCATAAACCTTTTGGGAAGGAACAATCAGGGCAAGACAAGATTTCTCCACTCGTTACGTGGCCAAATATGAGGCAAATTTCAGAAAACTAAAATGTCACATTGATCCCAATGAAATTATTTCCCTGATAATACCAAGCCCTTTTCCAAAGTATGGGACACTATACACCACCAGTGCCAGAACCACATGAATTCCTTAAGGTAAGAAGTTAAGGTGGTGTCATCCATTCTGTCCACCTGGCTCTTGAGACAGATGGTGCAGTGGACACTGCCTGTGGCATGGTGGTGTGTCAACAGAAGTAGGTACTGGACAGCAGAAAAGCCAGCCCAAGAAGTTTGAGTCTGGCAAAGTTTTAAGCAACCAAAAAACGGGGGAAAAAAATCAGGAAATCTTAACTAAAGTCTTTGCTACCAGCAGTTGCCTGTAGTACTGTTTCTCTTTCAAAAACAAGCCTGCCTTTTTTCCTTAGAGTTGCAGGAGCACAGCAGTCATTGGACTCAGCCCTCTTCCTTCCTTTCCCCCTGATCCCAGCAGTTAGAGCATCACAAAATACAAGTTTTTGCCTTTCTCAGGAGGTATATCTACTTCTAAGTCAGCAGTGAGAAGAAATCCCAGCATGAGAAGAGCAAACATTCTTTTGTATAAAATGTCATCATTTGAATCAAAAGTAAGGCCAAAGTTTAAACAGTTGCATTTAGTAGCACCAGCATGCTGTTAGGGAGTATGCTTGGTATGGCTTGACTTCACTAGTCACGCTTTGTCTCATGTTCACAGTTTTGTGCGAGGGTATCAAATCTTCNTTTTGAATCAAAAGTAAGGCCAAAGTTTTGTGCGCACAGTTTTGTGCGAGGGTATCAAATCTTCTTGTGTGAGTCCATCCGATAACCTGTTTTCCCCGTAGATTGTTTCTGGACATCACTGACAGCTTCAGTTGTTTTGCAAAAGAATTAACATCCCAAAAGTCACTGCAGTTCTTTGAACTTTGTGAGGGTGTGTGCTGTCTAGAGAAGTCCTCTTGAGGCCCTGACAGTCACCCACAATGTTCAAATCTGACAATAATCAGACTTTATTAGCATCTCACAGAACCACTTGTTCCTTCTTAACATCTCCTGAAATTGGAACCTGGAATATTTTCCAGTTGTTGTCCTGTATATTTATGTGCTGCTGCTGCCCATGTGCGAGTGCAAATAACCTCTGCAAAAAATGTCTACCCTAGCATATGTCTGCATCTTTATTGCATATCTAAAGCCGCAATGTGTTTTTGGTATTGTTTGTTATATAAATGTCACACAAGGTCATTATTATTATGGGACAGATAAATAATATGTGTAGGACTCGTTCATTAGCTGTTGGCAGATAAAAATCAGAGTGGGTGGACATGAAATAGCGCCTTCAGATGTTGCCTACTTGATAAATATTGGGATTGTAATTGCACCTCCAGAAATCAGCTCTAAAAATAGAGTGAGACAAAAGAAAATGAGATTTGAATAAAAGTTTATAATAGTGTTTTGTATAATGTCTCCTTCATTAGCATCCATCTGGACAGAACTGATTAAGTCTCTTAGCACACGTCACTAGGCAGGAGAGACAAAGATGAAAGGATATTCAGCAGCAGACAGCCACGAAGTTGTACCGTCAGTGGAAGGAATGCATAAACACTGACAACCTGCAGGCGAGCTGCACTACATTTCCCCTGCTTTACTTCTAACTGGTGCTGTGACACATACGATTCAAAAATACGCTGTTTTCAGTACAGACTTATCTCACCCGCAATTCCCCTCACTGTAATGAGCACAGAGGGCAGTGCACATCCTCATCAAAGGCTCATTCCAAACAGAAGGGCCAGAGTTGACAGAGCCCATTCCAAAAGACTGGGAAGAAATGCATTCTGTACAGGCAATTAATTAGGAAAATTGGATGTCATATTTAAGCTTGCTGTGCTGAGCTGAAAAACAAAACAGCGCAAGATGGATTTTCAGGTAACAGGCAATTCATTATCAAAGAAACATTATTTCACATAGGAAAGATTTACTGTCCACAATAATCTTTTTGGATTAATGGTTTTAATTAGGAGAAAAATAGCATATTCAAACTTGAATCAATCTGCAAAGATATCCCACTCTCTTTGTTATTAACTTCTAAAAGAAATCGGGAGTGAAATTTGGTGGTTGTTTTTTTTTTTTTTCTTGCAAAACCTTTCCTTAAAATATCAAATTAAAAATCAAGCCATCATAAACAAAAGCAGATTATGCACTCTGAGCGATACAGGCTTAGTCTGAAATCAGACAGAAAATTTATTCTTTTAGTAGGAAGCTTCAGGAGAATCCCCATAAAATTATTTAAATCAGAGCTGGTTTCTACATTTTGAACATTACTTTCTAAAAAAGCAAGGTCTATGTGAACTGTCAGTGACTGAACTCAACCCAGTATGAAGCCTGGAAGTCTCAAAAATAGTTAAGTTCCTGCGTTTTCTCTCAAAGAAAGCTTAAACATAATTTGTCATCTCACTGAGTAACTGAGTCACCACCTGGGAGAGATGTCTGTTAAGACCCCTAAGAGAGGGAAAAGCTTTGTTTAGGGCTTAGGATTTCTTGGAAGCTAAAACTGTACATGAAGAGAAATCCTGCCTGTGAGGAGACATCTGTCTGTGCCATGTGGAGAGGATCTGCAAAGCTACACACGGAAATGTAGTTTTGAAGATCAATAGTAAGGTTACTGAGTGCTTGGGGATGGCCGAGCAAGAGGAGGATGGCACAAGAGCCCTTTCCCATTCCTGTTTTGGTATGGTGAGCATGCTAGTGAGAATGGCTGATTTCCAGGGCTTCTGCTGTCAGGTGAGCTGAGCCAGAAGGTTTTGGTGTCCCTCTCTGTTTCACCAACAACTGCTGTGATGGGTTTTATTAGTCCGGACAGCATAGTAGAGTTCAACTGCAAGTAGCTGCTCCTGTTTTGGGAACACCAGCAGTTCTTATCCTCCTGGCTGACCCTAGGCTTCTCCCCTATGCCATTCCTTTCCTTAGCAGCCTTGACAGCTTTTCCTGTTGGAGTGAGGCTGGCTCACTCCCAGCTCTTCTCATGCAGGCTGTGGACTGTGCTAAACCGCACTTTTTTTCCTGAACATTTGCATCTTGATTTCCCATGGAAACAAGCCTGGAATGATCCTTTCTTCTGTCCTCAGGTCTCTCTCCTCACTCTTAATAACTCTTGAACTTAGTAGCTGTTTTCAGCCAGTTTTGACAGAGAGGCAGAGGTCTCAAAAGTAATTATGTTTTTACCAGTTTTATAAAAACAGGCATTTGGGTAGATGAGAAATGGGAGTATGAACACTTGCAAATTCACCCCTGGCTTATGTCTGATCCCTCTGGCTTCTTGACATCACTGAATGTGCCAGCCCAAGGATCACTGCCAATGTATTCTGTGGGAAGACATTGCATGCATTTGTGGTGGTAATGGAAAGTTGTTGTGCAATTTGGCAAACACAAATAATATCAGAGGGCACAAATGGCAAGAAATTGAGGCTTTGTCACATCGGATGCTCATAGAATTACTTATTCTGCATGAGTGAAAGACCACTTTGCAGCCAACATTAGAAAATGTGTATCTGTTCATCAGTTCATCTCTAGTCTTTGAAGCTGTTAATCAAATTGCAGGCCAAGTGAAAGGTTTTGTAGCAGAAGTACTGTACAAGCAACATGATCTGATCTGTGCTGAAATACTAGGCAGACCAAAATTCAGTGAGGTGTAAAATAAGGGGCATCCACATGAATAATGGTAGATTTAAAAAAAAGGGGGAACCATATGTCCTCAACTGGGAAATGTCACTATTCCATTACTCCTACATCGGCTGTATATAATTATAAGGATAGATTCTCTAATAGTGTATTTTGCAGATAGGCTGTTTATGACAGCATATGTCAGAAGAAGGAAACCCTCGAGACGGTCTCACTGTAAATATCTCCCAAGCAGCACCACTTTGCTGATACTTACTAGAAGATTTGATTGTGTTCAGGATGGAGACCAGACATTTCTGAAAGCAATGAGTGCACTGAAGCTATCTTTTTCTGCATAAAGACCCAAAACTGCTTAGAGAGAGTTACATAAAGGAACAGCCCCTCTATTATCCCCACAATGAGGCATGGAGGCAAAATCGTGTTACTATGTACGGAGCTATTTATGATTACAGATGGAAAGAAAAGTCTCTTAGCTTGCCTAAATGAGCTACAGACCTGTTCAAATGGTGGTTATGAGCCTGCAAGTTGTTTTCTTGCCTGCAGTTCCTGCTGAAAATCATGTCTCATGAAATACAGGTGTCCTTCTGCCTTTCCCCATTTCCCTACAAATCTCCAGAGTTGTGAAACCAGAAATGTTGGAAGGGAAATGCTTTATAGCATTATGAATTTGCTGACATAAATACTTACTAATCAGGGTGATAAATTTCTGTCTGATCCAAGCAGCAAAATAAAATAAAAGGGACGTATTTGTGCCAGCATATATCAAAACCCCTTAAGCTGTGCTCCTCTGTCAGACTTCATAAATATTGAATCTGTCATCCCAATTCCACTGCAGCATTGCAGACAAGACAGTAGGAATGTATTTATTTGATATGATTATGATATAAACTTCATGTCTGATTCTTCCCTCCTTCATAAAGTGGAATATTAGATTAGGCATTACCATGTGCATGTTGTAATCAGCCTTCTTTTCACTGACTTCTTTTTGATCGATGAAAGACAATTTTGCTTATTTTACTTGAGCCAAGAAAAAGCTAATTGTATTCCTTTCTGAAAATGTGATGTTATTAAAATTGAGAGAATTGGCTCAAAAAAAGTTACAGAACTTGGAAAAACGATTATTTCTTTTATTAGCAACAAGGCAGATTCCCTCTGCTGCAAGTGAGGATACTTGAAAAAATCTGTCTTCTGGTCACCATTGTGGAAGGCAAAGAGAAAAATACCAAATAGCTGCACTTAAGACAGGTGTACTGCATCTCTAGCAGCACTGTAACTTGTATGTCAGCCACTTGACTTAAGGTAGTTTGGGAGGGAGATCCTCAGAGGAAAGAGAGACAGACAGTTAAAAGGCCTTTCCCCCCATTCACCTCCTTTTATCTCTTCTCTTGTGTCTGTTTTTATCTAATCCATCCCTTGGCAGTAGGGTGGCATGCTAATGAGCAAATATCTGGGGTGGCTGGGGCTGTCACTGGGAAGTAATTAATGCTGATGACAAAACTCCATTCTGTGGTTTATTAGACAGTGTGGGGTTGTGTGCGCATACACGGGAGCTTGCTGTATGTGAGGATCAAGAGAAGTGATTAAAGATACTCTCATTGCCCATGCTCTGTAATGAAACAGTAAACATCTGACATACTCATGTTGCTCCAGCTCAGCCCTTTCTCCCTTCCAAAGAGTTATTATTATGCTAGGGTCCTTTTAACTACTTCTTTACAAGGGTTTCTACAGAATAGAATTTCATATTTGCAGTGGGATTGCAAATTAGGTGAACACTTTTTTTTTTCTGCTTTCTTCCTAGAATTTTTTTTAATGTATCCTTCTAGAGAAAGGCAGAGCAATATACTGAAGTGAATAGTCAAAAATATTTAAATTGGCTTCCAGATGAATGCAAGAAAATGTCAAGGTGACAGCTTGCTGGTGTTTACAGTCTCATCTTCAAATGTTGAACTATGCATTGTATCTGTTTATTATGTGTTCCCATGACAGCATTTAATACCAGCAATGCAAATTGTGCTTTCTCGAATATGTTGACAATATGTGTCCTCTTGAACAACAAACTGAAGTTAGAGAAACAATGAGAAAATAGTTGTTTATGTTTAAGAAGAGACATTCACTTTGTTGAATGTGAAAACTGTAGAGTAGAGAGTTTCACAAAGTTGATTTATTCCACAGTTTTCCTGTAAGGAGTGTTCTCTCTAAAACTATGGTGTATATTCTACACCATCAAACTACTGTACAAGGTTGCTTCACTGTCACCAAGAAATTTTCTTAAAAAGCATCTCACAGAATAAAATCTGAATAATATAAATGCTTGTTTTCTTTATTTGTTAAGACAAATCCAAACGCTTTTGTTTAGGAAATTGTCCTGTTTTCTATTTCTAGAAATGGGGGAAGACCTTCAAGCACAAACAATATTTTTCATTTCAATCAACTGAACCTTTAAAAATATGGGGTTTTTTCCCAGAAAAATCTATATTTGATTTGCTAAAATTATTTAGAAAATGGTTGCTTGAAAATACAGACTTGCAAGCTCCATTGTAAAATGGCACCATTCTGTATAATGGCATTTCTACAAAATGGCATTGTGCCATTATGGCATCTCTACAAAAATATCTGTTGTGGAAACAAAGTCCCTGTACTATGACGCATTTGTACCATGAAGAGCATCCAGTGGCAACATTTGCATTTTGGACAATGTCACAGCTAGAACAATACATTTTTCCTATAAAGAACCTATTTGCATAAATGAAAATTACATGTATCCTGGTACAGTATAATTATTTTATATTATATAAATAAAAATTTATTCAAATAGTTTTAAAGGCAAGTATGTGTGACAACCTCCCACCATTAAATTTGTAAAACCCACTAAGTACTGAATTACCATACTCTTACTGCCCATAATGTAACACTCATTAAAGATACTTTAAAAGGAAAAAAACCCAAAACAACAAAAGGATTTTTTTTTTTTTTGCTGAAGGATGATTAAAATACACATCACACAGGGCATATCATCTACTGTGCAATAAGTGCAAAATTTTAATTAGTGATTCAATGTCAGTGGCCACAGCTATGGTGAACCCTGATTTGATCAGTGACATAGTGGACATTAGAAGCTCATCTGAGTAGTCGAATCAACCATCATAGGTTTGGATGTATTTCAAAGTCACTTTGCTGACTTAGTGTAGAAAAGGAGAAGATAAAAAAAAAAACAGAGTGGTAGTTGTCAGGAGTACAGATGCCCTGGCAGGGGAGAAGGAAAAGAAGGGCATGTGGAATTTTGAACATGTAGCACACACAGTAGAACAGGGCTATGCTGCTTGGTGTTTCTGCTTTGTCTTTCAGAGCTCAAATGGAGGAAGAGACTTTACAAGGATAAAAGATGATCAGTATGTGAGAATCGAACCAAAACAATTGTGTTTTCTTTTCTGTATGGGGAAAATGGTCAACATAATGTCTCACAGTAAAAATGTACTTTAAAAAGGAGGATTCAAAGCAGGTTACCAGAGCTGGGAAACATCTCCCTTTTGCTCATTTAGGAAAACTGCGTGAAAGCAGAGCACATGTGCAAGACTGCATCAGGAAAGGAGAGCTAGCAAGTGATGCTGATTTGGGATTTGGATTTAGAGGAATTAATTATAGACAGAAGGGGATAGGCATCTGTAGCTGTGGCTGGCATGTCCAGCAGGCCTGATTCTGCAGTGCTGTTCCCCAGGTCATGGCCAGCAGATGCCTGAAGCCACCCGCCTGGCATCCTGCCTGCTGGTTCTTGTGGAAGCCTGGTGGTGCAGCCTCCTGCCTGTGCCCTGTCTCCCCAGCAGGCTGTGGGGTGACTGCTCTACTGCAGGGCAATGTGGCACAGTCTGGAGTCCTGGCACCTTGAGGTTTCACTTTTTAAACTTGTGTGCCTCTGAGCTGGCATTGCAATGTTTGTACAAAAGGCCAGAGGTGTAGAAGCTGGAAACACAACTGATGTAGACAAATGAACAATGAGAATGAGGATAAGGAAGACGAAGAAGAAGACGAGGAAAAGAAGGAGGAAAAGGAGGAGGAGGAGGATGACGATGACGAGAAGAGAGTGTTCCCAGAGAAGCGGACCCTCAGAGACGTCTTACAGCTGATCCTTCCAAAGGGAGGAAGGGGCTCATTTCTGGCCAATCAGCCAGGCCGACCCAATCTGTCATCCTTGAGCTCTCTGGGTTGATTTCCTCTCTGCTTCATGCCTGCCCTCAAAGCAACACCCCTCTGTTTGCTGGAGCTGCGTTTCCCGACCTGATCTTGTATTTAATTCCTGGCTCAGCCAGCGGCCAAGCCTAGTTTTGGTATTTCAGAGGTGCCGTGTTGGGGTCTCTTCTACTTCCTGTCTGGCTTAGCTGCCTCACTGCAACAGAAGTGTGCATATCCCTTGTTTGGGTGTTTGTTCAAATGCTTTTTGGGAGACATAAGGCAAAATGGTGCAGCCCAGTCTGTGGTGGGGAATTGCAGAAAGGCAGGTGCAGATTTGAGAGTTGATTTCATCTACTCAAAACACAATGCTTCTGTCCCTGGTGAAAATTCAGTCACAGTGGGTTTCTCATCTTTTTTTCCCATATGTGATGCTCTAATCCTTTGCCAGGAAGGCAGAAAGATTCAAGTTACATACCAACTAATAGCAAATTCCTGACCACTGAGTCACAATTTCTCCAGCCAAACCATGAAAGTAGTAGGACTTTCCCACTCAGTCAGAAGAGAGAGTTAGCTGTCCCTCACTTCCTTTTATTTCAACCCCTGCCAGGTGGAAGGAGATAAAAAAGAGCAAAATTCAAGTATTTTCCTTCTCCCCTGCCTTTAGTTCTAAAATAAATAGAGAAATAAATTCTTGATAACTAAGGAGAGCTCTGAACAGGCTCTGGCAAGTCATTACAGTATGTAGATTTGTTTTCTTTATACAAAAAACCAGAATCAAAATCCCATATAAGCTTCTTTTGGCAGTATCTGAAATTACATGCCTGATCTTTTTATGCAGCAATCCCTCACTGAAAATGCTCCTGCAATTTAAATGCAGTGTGAAACATTTACTATTTGTACTCTATACAAAGGTTTGAAGGAGAAAACAGGAATTCATCTTATTGCAGTCATTAATGTGACTGTCTTCAGCTAGGCAGAGTAGTACCGTGTTTCTGGTTATACTGGGGCCTCAAACTGTATTTTTTTATGGTCACATATAAACTGGCCCATAATAGCATATCAATAAACCTCAATTGCACTCAGGAAAATACTAAAAGCAAAGCTCAAGTGAAGTTCAATAAAGTCTACAGGCAGATTGGAGGTGTGTGGAATAGTGACATCCATCTGGTATTTTTCAGTGACTTCTAGTCAATTACTACATTTCATCATATGTAATCCTCTTTTATCTTCTGTTCCTGCTGCTAGAGTAATTCTCACTCTGCTACATCTGTGGCTTTACTGTGAATTTTTATCACCTATGAGTAAGTGGACTTTTTTTTTTTCACTAGTAGTTGTGCTGTACCTGCTTTGGGATGAAAAAAGACCAGCCAAAAGCCAACCCAAGAAAAAGGAAGATTTAATTGCAAGAGAAGAGAAAGATTTAATCGGAAGAGAAGTGAAACACAAACCTAAAGACCACAAGGTACGATTATAAAATAAACCTATTCAGATATGGCAGATAATGAGCATGGCAAAGGGAAATTTCCAATCAGAACATTGTTCTGATGAAAATTGTTGAAAAAATGGTGTACATTGAAGTGTCTGGAGTGACGTGTATTTTTAACAACCTCTAATGATTGGATCATATCTGTGACAACCCATTAAAAAGAGCATTCTTAAATAAGTCATAATTGTATTTTTCTTAGAGAAGGAAATTTTGGCTGTCATGTTCTTTTGTTGAACATTAAATCCAGAGATACATTCTCTCTATATGTTGAAAAATATAAGGTTAAAGCCTGCATCAGAAGGGTTGATCTTACAGCTCTAGTACTCTGTGCTAGTCTAATAGAATGCTAAAGTGTACAAAGGCTTCCAATGATTTTTGTGCAGATGGAGAGTGGGAAAAGAAAATCTTGCTCATTTCACCACCCTGTGCAAAAGACAGGTATCACGTAAACCTTTATATATGAGATTCTCTATGAGAATAATGATGGATGCATGGAGCCATCTTCACAGTTAACAAAAATTTAGGGGGCACTTCTAGATAGGTAATGAGCTAAAGGAGTAAAAATGAGAATAGAGCCACAGAGGAAAAGTATATGAAGAGTAGTGAAGAATGCATGGTATGGATCTGCACCCTGGCTCTTCTGCATTTTTGCAAGCACTCATTTTCATGATGTTTTCAGGTGATTGACACTCCTCCCATGGAGAGGCAAGTGGAAATGTCACCCTGTGGCATCATCTTTTTCTAGAAAGATGGCTTTCCTTCCAAAGTACAAATTCCCAAAGGTGATGGAGCAAAGTTGCTTGGACATTTTTTGTTTGGAATTGATTTTGCTGAAGATTAGATAAAAAAGAAACTAGAGCTCAGCTTGTTGAGCCAAGTGAAACAGGGTGACTGCTCCCTTCAAGTACCTCAAGGACATAGGATTCCATAGGGCAGAGGACAAGGCAGAGAGCAGAACTCAGTAATATAAACGGGCTAGTATTGTATATCATCCTCAAATTAATAGGTTTTTAAGCAGAGGAAGAATGAGCATCTGGAGCTGTTTCCCAGTAGGAACATGGGCTGCAAGAGGCCTGAGTAGATTTAAGACTGAGTATGATCAGCTGAAGAAAGGGATAAAGTGACATGATTGAAAGATGCAGCAAGAAACAGGATTTGGTGGTGTAGGAAATTCCTTCCAGGTCTGTATCCCCATGAAAAATGTTTTTTCTACTTTAAAAGCAAGAAAAATTGAGTGAACTGTTTGACCTTTTCTACTTTCTCCATTTTGAATGAAAATATCATGCATAATATCATTGCATTTACAAATGAGAAATGGTTCAAAATGCACATATCACCCTTAATTGAAGACATTATTTTATTTTTATAACTCTTTCCAATTCCAGAGGGGTAGATTTGGGTTCAGGAGCAGGAAAACTTCTCCCATCCCTATGCCAGACAAATGTGGCAAAGGGACACTCCTGTGTCATGGATCATGGTGCAACCGTACTTTTGGTGTATTCAGAGCTATTAAAGATCTAAGAAAATGGCTTCTTCTACATCCCTAGAAATCCCTCTGAAGAGTCAGATCTATGCCTCTGTTGCAATTTGCTTGGGGCTGGAATGAAATGTCACCCCTTTGTTGTGGATCAGGTGCTAGAGCCAGGATCTGGCAGGAAGGATGGCACAGCTCCCCAGACAGCCTAGCTGCCTGGATGCATGCATTCAAATGTCACTCAGTTCCCACAGTAAGCAAATAAGCAGCTGCCATGAGAGAACTGTTAGACACTTTAAGTCCTGGTTATAAAACTTGTTATGTATTATTTACTCAGCACTGGCAGCTTGCTCCGCGCTGTGCACACAAAGCAGTGTGCTCTCTGCCTGTGGGAGCTTTTGATCTCAGGGATTAAAAATCAGGCACAATCCAAAAGCTTACAAGACACAGTCTGACTCTAGATTACTGCACCCATCATCCTGGCTCGCTGCTGTCTGGACCATTTATTTTCTTTTCAATGCATAGCTATTAATTTCCTTTCAGTGGAAACTGAAATGCATCAAAGGCACTTGAGTTTTCTGGAGTTGAGACATTGCTGAAACATTTACCTAAGTATCAGGAAATGGTCTAGATTCTTAATCTACAAATAATCTTAAGCATCTTTATAGCCAGTGGAGGCAGAAATACCTGGAAGAACTGAATCAGTTATTCAGCACTTGCATATAACTTCTTAAACACCTATTTCTGTGCTCCTTTTTTTCTCAGCAGGTCTAGTTACCCCAGAAGAGAATTATAGTGATGCACACTTCAAATGCCTGGCTCAGAGATTGCTCAAATGCCTTCACAACATCACGGTATCATGACATTTGAACATATCCAAGTTCAGTATTTCCAACTGACATCAAAACTGTCTGGCACAGAGGCCATGAAGTGCCTAGAGTTATCTGACAGGATATGCTAAGAGAGGGGGATGAATTCAGATGGAATCTGAATCCCATCATTCTTCAAAATCTTGGCTACTACTTTTTTTTTCTTGTATAGCACCTTGTTTAGTATAAGAACATTTGATCAGTGCTTAACCTGGACTCATGTCTCTTTGATGCTGGTTACTCTCCAAATTCTGGGTACAGAACAATTTCCAGGTCTTACTGCTTTCACAGTTGTCAGGCAATATTTTCAATAATTATACGGTTATAACCCTCTGCCATACAACACAATTAATCTTTATGAAGTTCTATTTGGAAGACTCACAGGTATCCATTGGCAGGTGATGATTGTTGTAATTCTCTTTATTTTTACCACTCCTGAACTTTAATTATGAAATAAGAGATTGTTCGAAATGCTGCAGTCAGACAGTCAGTTCCAGGTTTAAGTGATGAAATGCTCCCTGGCCTTCACTTGCAGAGCTGGCTTCCTAACCAGTGCCAGGTCAGATCTGATGAAAAGGAATATAAATCAGTACAAAACTTGATGCTTTGATTTCACCATTTTGGCTTTATTATTTTAGGCTCTAAGATATTAGGGACCACAGCCATAAACCAAGAAAATTCAGCTACCTTTTTAAAAGCTATCTCATGTTCACTGAAGACCCCCATTCTTCTGTCCTTTTCCTTGTTCAATGTCCATCCATTCACATTTTCCTTTCATTTTAGGAAGTGGACCTGGATGTGATTTCAGCTGAAGATGACACTTCACCTGAAGATGATGGTTTGATTGAAGAGGTGACTAAAGGAACAATAACAAGTGAATGCCTCAAGCCCTCTACTGGAATCAGACCTTCTGAGACATAATTATGAAAGGTGTGCGTGAGACTGCCTAAGAGTGAAAGATAACAGCAGGGGAGGGGGATCCAAGGCATCTAAGTTGCAGAGTCGAAGCTTATTTCTACCACCCTTTTTCAGTCTTGGACACACTGCAGCATCCAGGCTATGCTAACTATGCTTTTGGTTTTGCAAAACCTTTTGACACAACTTTTTGTGAAACGAAGACAGAATAGTATGAACCTGGGTTTGCATTTGTTCAAGATGCCAACCTCTGTGTCAGAAAGGGAGAGGGATGCTTGGAAAGAAAAAGTTAATTTTTTTTTGTCATTCTCCACTCTAAACCTCAAAAATGTGAGTAACCTTGCTAATGCTTCTGCCTGATTTTCGGGAAGCCTGGAACCTTGTTTTTCTCAGTTTTGTATTTAATAAACCCAAGTACATCTGTTAGAGGTCTCGATTTAGTCAAACTTGAACATATGGCAAAGTAAAGTCAGTGAGATTATTTGCAAGCATACAGTTAAGTGTGTGGCTGGGAACTTTGCTGAGTCAGGGCCATATTGAGTCATAAGGCAAACTGGCACATCGATTGATATTTTGTTGTTAGAGGCAAAAATAACTGCCCTTTTTTTCCTGACTTTTTAATTTTTTTCTTTTAATACATCTCTTTTGTTGGTAATATGCAAAAATATGAATACACATACACACACAAGAGATCAAATTCTGTCAAGTTATACCAAGAGAGGCATAAAAACAAGGCAATTTTATCTGAAACTCTACTGAACTGCCATTTGTTCTCAGCTTCCTTGGAAAGTTAACTTTCCATATCACACTTTCCAGAGTGTGACAATCAAAAAGTTGTTGTCTTATTGTCTTGGTTTAATAAGACAGAAG
>VZRE01004832.1:0-41566 GCA_013396775.1 Cephalopterus ornatus
ATCAAACCTGACTTCCTTTTATGACAAGGAAACCCACTTAGCTCATCAAGGGAAGCCAGTTGATGTTATCTTTTCAGATTTCAGTAAAGATTTCGATACTGTTTCCCACAGGATCCTTCTGGACAAAATGTCCAGCACACAGCTGGATAAACACACCATGTGGTGGGTAAGCAACTGGCTCACAGGTTGAGCACAGAGGGTAACAGTGAATGGGGGAACATCAGACTGNGGGGGAACATCAGACTGGTGACCTGTCATTAGTGGGGTTCCACAGGGCTCTATCTTGGGCCCTGTGCTCTTCAACATCTTCATAAAAGACTTGGACGCAGGACTGGAAGGGATACTAAGCAAGTTTGCAGATGACACAAAACTGGGAGGAGCTGTTGACCCACTTGAAGGCAGGGAGACCCTGCAGGGAGACCTCGACTAATTGAAGGTCTGGGCAGTCACCAACCGTAGGAAGTTCAACAAAGAGAAGTGCCAGATTCTGCATCTGGGATGGGACAACCCTGGATGTATGTACAGACTGGGGAATGAGATGCTGGAAAGCATTGCCATGGAAAAGGACCTGGGGGTCCAGGTTGATGGTGAGTTGAATATGAGTCACAGTGTCCCGGCAGCCAGGAGGGCCAACTGTGTCCTGGGGGGCATCAGGCAAAGCATCGCCAGCAGGTCGAGGGAGGGGATTGTCCCACTCTGCTCTGCACTGGGACCTTGAATATTGTGTGCAGTTTTGTGCACCACAATATAAGAAAGATATTAAGCCATCAGAGAGCATCCAAAGGAGGGCAACAAAGATGGTGAAGGGCCTTGAGGGAAAGCCATATGAGGAGCAGCTGAGGTCACTTAGTCTGTTCATTCTGGAAAAGAGGAGACTGAGGGGAAATCTCCAATATTGCACCCTACAACTTCCTCATGAGAGGGAGAGGAGGGGCAGACACTGATCTCTTCTCTGGGGTGACCAGTGAAAGATCTGAGTAAATGGCCTGAAGCTGTGTCAGGGGAGGTTTAGATTGGATAGTAGAAAAAGATTCTTCACCCAGAGGGTGGTTGGGCACTGCAACAGGCTCCTCAGGGCAGTGGTCACAGCACCAAGCATGACAGAGTTCAAGAAGCATTCGGACAATACTCTCAGTCACATAGTGTGACTCTTTGGGATGGTCCTGTGCAGGGCCAGGAGTTTGACTTGATGGTCTTTTTGAGTCCCTTTCAACTCAGTATATTCTGTGATTCTGTGAAATTACATTTTGAAATACTTTTCATAGTTTCTTCAATCTCTCCCTGTTTGGAGAAGGAAAATTAATACAAAAGCAGAAAACTGTGGTATTATTTGAAAGCCAATAACATGCAAGCATAGAATGCTTCTCAAGCGATTCATGCATTCTGAAAACTCTGTTTATTTGCAAGATAGTGCTTAGACTATGTTAGTGTTTAGCACAGAGAGATGAGCCACCTCAGGGTAAATGGCCCTCTTTGACAGTTAAGATTTTGACAGGACAAATTGCTTTCTAGAGGTCTCTGCATCAATCTGCTGAATATATAGGAAAGCCAGACAATCCACTCATGTTTGAAACTGAACTTACAGATGACTGCAAGTAAATGAGGGTGAATCTGCAGCTGGACACCTGCATAAAAAGAGTGATCACAAGCAGTGCCATGAGATACACACAGACTGAAAAATAGTGTTCAGACCTTTAGAAGGAAAGCAGACACATGCACATATGCAGGCAGACTCTTGTCTTAATTGGGCTCAGGCATGTATGTTACATATGTTGCCAAATTTCGCATCATTACATATGATTTGCAGTAAAATAGAATCGCCTCAGACAGCAGAATTAGCAATAGAGGCTTATATTTGTGTTTGAGTGGGTAAAGAAATGCTCACTAAGGTTCATCACATGAAGTGCCAGACCTACTGTGACTTAGTGATTCTAAACACTGTGGAAGTTTAATAAAACAGGGAGTAAATTGGCTTATGCCATTGGAGCTGTGCTTTTGGCTACATGACTGAGCATTTGTTTGGGAAGTTGGAGGCTCTGGTTTTGGTCCCAGTGTTAATTAATTGTACCAGGCACTTGCACTGCAGTCCACTAAAGAAGGTGTAAGACAGTGTCTGGATGTGGAGTATTTAAACATTACTAGCTTGTCCAAGGGGCTTTAGCGGTCAGGTAATGACCAGCTGGAGCAGTTAAGGCATGTGGGTGAAGCCAATCATTCTGCATTTGTGAAGGACCTCCAAGTGTCTCCGTACTGCTCAGACAATTTTGGACTGTATTTTTTTTATTTTATTTTGTAATTTAATTTATTTTTTGAATGTTTTAAAAATCTAACCCCTAATGTCATTATACTGCTGCTCCTCTCTGCCAGAACACTCTGTTCAGTGGCTGCAGTCTGCTCATCCTTGCTTTATCTTAATGGGAAATCATCCTGTTCGAAGCAATGCAAAAGCAAAGTATTATGTGCAAATTATCTTAAAATTAAATGTTTCTCTGTGGAAGGAACATGTCAGCTCTCCCTCGAAAAGATAAATTGAGAAAAATAGTTTCTGAATGGAAAACCAGAAAAAGCCTATCTCTCCAAACAATTACTGGGTAGCTATTTTGATTTGTGCAGCTATCAATGCCTTCTCACATCCTCCTTTGGGACTTCATTGACTTTCTAGAGCGGGTAACTCACTTCACTCCTCACACTGTGCTCAGGACTGATGCTTCACAGCCTGTGCAGAGTGGAGGGAGCTCAGTAAGAGGCACAGAGGCTCCCCTCTGAGCACGAGGAGCAGGACCAGGCTGTGCTGAAGAGCAGTACGTGATCTGCACCATGGCATCCAGCTGTATTTGCAAGCCACTGATAGTGCTGACATCAAGGCTACTGCATTTCCCACTTCGAAAGGGGATTTGGTAGGCCTGTAGCTGGTTTTTTTCCTGTATGGCTGGAGCCATGGCAAGGGGTAGACATTGGAGTAGTATATAATAATTTTTGCCCTTAGACTACCCTAATGTCTTTAGGTGGGTATATGCCACGTAACATATTAGGTTTCAAAGCTATTCCTCCTCCTTTGTTATGACTGTTGATTAGAAGATTCTTGTTGGGATCCTGTTGAATCGAAGAGCTGTGGAGAACAAACTGTTGGTGACATCTATCAAAAATAACAAAAAACCATGAACTTGAGAAACACAAAATGGTATAAAGCTCTGCTGTGGGGCCTCAGTTGCCTTCCATGAAATGACAAAGCTGATGGAGGTCTGCTTTAGGTGCCTGGCTGTCTCAGGCTGCCTGCATAGTCACGGCATCTTTTGGAAGACCAAACTGTCTAGTTTGGCTTCCACTCTGAATGTGAATCCATCTGGTGAGAGCTTGCCAGTCTCCACAGACTGCACAGGGAGCTTTAGGGTCTTCCACTGATCAATTCCATTTTACACTTGTGCTTAAGCCCAGTGGAAGCAAGTCCAGCTGAAAGCTGAGCGTGCACTCACTTGCTGTGACATTCACAGGGACAAAAAGAGAGAATATCTACAGGGAATAAGGAAAAGATCAGAATTTCTTCTATTTCTTGACTCTCTCTTAAGTTTCAACTTCTACAGGCAGTAAGCAGCAAGTAGGTAACTGGTACTTTTGTTCTGGCATATATTTCCTCTAGAATAAATTCTCATATGTTAAAAGATTTGTTTTGATTTTATATGCTTTAAAGATATTTTTCTATCAATACTGTTCACATTTTAATTACAATAATTAACATAGTTTTCCAATATTTTTTTATGTCTTTGATTATATGCCTAAAAATGTTGCAGCTGTGTTTACCTATATCCTTTTTGTCTCAGGCTTCATCTGAAATGAGAATATCATTTTATATATAGCCTTCTACTGGCTTTGTGAACTGTTTTTCATAATACCCCAGTTTAGCTTCATATACATTCATACAAAGGAAAGTACTCAGCTCTCTTGGTTTGAGTGGTTCTGGAACAGAAATCAGGATAGGCAGAAATTCCCAGTGTAAATTGTGTGACTTTTCAAGAAATGGCAAAATATGTTTTCTGTTTGAACAACACAAAAATATCTGTTACCAGAGAATGCCACACAAAAAAACAGTGGTGGAAAGATACACCTTTTCCTATCATTATTCAACAAAGGAGGCAATATTAGAAAAAGCTGTTGGTTAGAAAATGAATTTTTTTCTTTCTTTCTAGTAAAATATGCAATGAATAATTGCTCATCCATCATCTTTTTTTCCAGAGATATTATTTTATCTTCTAACTTCCATGTAGCTGACCTATTTCTGGGAAAGGGGCAAGGTGAATTATAATTAAGTTTTGTACAGCTGATGTGGATAAGAGATCTCTCACTCATTATTGAAGCATCAGCTACCATATGTAGTCTGTAGAGCAGCCAAACATTTGTGGTCCAGCAGCTGCTAACAAGAATTTCTGGTGTATTAGGCTTAGGATGCTCTTCATTGGGAATTGGAAAGGTCCACAGAGTTTCAAGAGTGGCTATTGGGATTCCCTTCCTGCTTCAAAGAATCCAAAAGGGCATATGCGAAAGCAATTGTTTCAGCTAGATTGCTCTGGTACCAGCTCCTGGAGGCAGCCAGCAGAAAGAGAAGAGCTGCTGTTGGGGGATTTTAAAACAATTCCCCAAAGGACTTGAGAATTGCTCACTATGAAAAGATAAGAATGGAAAGTAAAGATAAGTGAGGAAGAAGAAGACAAAATCTGGAGAGGGGAGGAAGAATGGCAAAAAGATAAAAAGAAATTAATAATAAAAGGTAGGTGACCAGGATCTCCAGGTCCTAAGGCAGACGTAAAGGAAGCTTCCACATTTCCTGCTACTATTTTTCATTAAAAATAGTTTGCCAGAACTGGACATTTTAAGCAGGCAGTGCCTTAAATCTCCAGCTATTAGTGAAATACACAGATTTCACAGTACACTCAACAGCCAAAGAATAAATTGAGGGATGAAGGTATTTAAATGGCCTCATCTTCTCTGTAGCTTATATAGCATAGTGAAAGCTTTCTACTGAAGAGCCAGTGGGCTACGGATCGGAATCACCTTCCTCTATATTTTAGCTATTGAGTCAGTGATCCTTCTTTCATGAAGGTGCCCAGTAGGCTAGTTATAATAAGACTGTGCACTGTGCTACATTTTTGTAATGCACTTCCACAATATTTTCCAGGTAAATGATTTGATCAGAGGATGGCATTTTGTAATATTATCAACTTCAAGCTTTAAGTAATCATGACACTTAAAACCAGTGAGTTTTTTTTTAAAATTATTTTCTGATTTGTGGTATGATTCAGCCTATTTGCCACAAATTTGAGGGCTAGAAATCTGCTGGTTTTATATCAGATGTTGAGATTTCCTCTTAAGCAGTGTCATTTCAGGAGTTATTTTTTCAAGAGAAATGACAAATATTTCAGAATTCATATTAAATTTATGACTTGCACAGCATTCTCTTGACCTTCAAAGATAACTCAAATTGCTGCACATGTTTTATGGACAGCCCCTACTTAACTGATCATTTCCCATGACAAGTGCTGTTTTTATTTCTTGGTCATGTAAGACAGGTTTTCCTCTAGACTTTGTACTCTAAATACTAATTTGGCAGTTTACTCTCTTAAGGCAAAAGGAATTAAATCCTTCCTTCGGGCATCTTAAGTGAAGCTGATTTTAATATTAAAAACAAGGAAGATATTTCAGTCATGAAATACAATCAAAGCATCCAGAATATCATACCTCAATACTCTATATAATGGCACATCCCAACACTAAATATAGCCTGAGTTAATTAATATTGTGCTGTAATTCTGAAAGACTGTTTAATTTGCAGGACGTTTTTTTGGAATTGGGCTTTGATTCTGAAACATAAATATTTGACTGACTTCACAGAACATTAGGGAGCAGTCAAATGGAAAGAAATCATTCCTACATCTTATGTCTGTGTTCACTGAATGGCATCAAGTTAACTTGCTCCAGTGGAGTTTTCTGATGTACTATGTATTGGGCCAGAGGCATTGCCTGCTCAAGGAGTAAGCCAAGCCCCATTGTTTAAGGTATGGATTTTCTTCTTTCAGGAGATCCTTATAGAATCATAGAATCATTAAGGTTGGAAAAGACCTCTAAGATCATCATGTCCAACCATTAGCCTAACACTGCGAAGTCCACATGCTTATATTTTCTTTGAGTTTTTCCGAAATAATTTGAACTTTAGGCTCTTATAGCAAAAGACACAACATCTTATCTGAGCTCAGATGGGCGGAGACCAGTAGAAATTTTGTAACCTGACGAAGAACTGGTTGTAATGATAAAAATTTCTAAGAGTTTGATGTTCTTCCATTTCTGGGCTCCAGAGGTTGAAAGTGTAGGTTTTGTGTTATTTTGGGGTTTTTTTTAAGAGGTGTGTATAAGGAAGGACAGTCACTAACAATGGGTATAAAGAGGAACAGACTTGCATATCAAGAGATACATGCCTCGACCCTAGCCTGTCTTTGACTTTTATGACATATTCACCGCCGCAGAACCACCAGGCTGGACTGTGATACAGCGACCTGTGGAAAATGACGCTTGTATGAGGGAGACTTTGGACCCCTGATGGTAAAGAGGGAATCACACACAACTCACCTCTGTTTTCAACCAGGCATAGTGCACACTTCAGGGGAGAGAACTCAGGCAGCACTGACAGCTAATGGGTCTGAATGCTAAACGTCCCACGTAAAACCGCTGGCTGTGACCTCAGGACCTGAGGCAGGATTATTTTTGCTTTTAATCTTGACTGCTTTATGTGATGCACCTCAGTAAAAACAAAGTCACTAAAGGCCTCACTGTAGAGCAATATGCTTAAACTTAAGCAGATGAAATTGGAAAAGTTGACCTTGTGCCTTCCTCTAAAAGGGGGCTGTTGTTCAGGTCTGTGTGTTTCAGCATTGTTTTCATTCACTACTCCCAAGAGACAGTTGTGTCAGACTTGTAAGATTGTGGTTCAAAAGCTTTCTTAAGAGTGACTGCACAATATTAAGCATATAGGCATAAACTGCCAATATTGCATCATATTGATTGTCTTGAAATAGTGATATGCATTAAATGCACTAGGTTCACAAGTAGAATATATTTTTACAACTATTGTATTGTGAAGTTTCTCTGGAATGACACTGGTGGCTTTTTCAGCTGGATCAAAGGTATTCAGAAGCCTCATTGTGTTGTCAGTGTCAATGCTACAGCCTCAATGTTTTCAGGAGGTTTTCTGGGGCAGGGCCAAGTGGCTCCTTAAAAGACATTGTTGCTACATCAGGAGAAATAAAGCTCCAGCTGGACAAGAAGGACTAAGAGGAGTGAAAAGCCCCGGAAGCCTTATTGTCACCAAGAAACTAAGTAGAAAGGATTCTAAAAAGACACAGGCAGCAAAACTGCTAACTCATAATTTGGGATTTCACATGATACCTGGTGCAATTAAAAACAACTGTACAGCTTGAAACAGAATTTTTCACTTTTGGATCACAAAGCTACTGTTCAACCCTCAGCATTTCTGGTGAAACAGGAAACATTTTTGCCAACCCTCAGGCATTCCTGTGGGCCACCACGTATCCTATTGGTCTGTGGTTTTACTGAACACAAAGGCGACATAATGACTGATTATTGTGCTTCACCAGACTTCTGCTGATCGTTACCACAACCTCATGGCCTGCTGATGGTACACAGAGCACAGCTTGGCAGCCACAGGGGCAGAAATGAACCCATTGTCTGACAGAGGAAGAGGGATAGGAGTTTGTGGAGCAGGCATATGTATCCAGGTTGTTGTTCTAACAGGCTGTGGGAGGTGAGCAATGTTCTTCTCATCTTCTGGTGTCCTCATCAGTCTGTTTCAGCAGCATGCAGCAACATACAGCAAGTAGCAAAACAGATAATTCCAATGCTGTTTGCAACCCTTTGTTAAGGCACATTTTCCTGTCCTTCTCTCATCTTGTTCACAAGCTGTCTTGGTGTCTCAGTGCTGAATACAGGCAGGAGAATTTGATTCAGACAAGTATTTGAACCTCTGTAAAATTCAAGGCTCCTTTTCAAGTATTAAAAAAAAGAGAAAAACATAAAGGGAAACAGGAAGAAGTGAAGGGTCATTGACAACATCTACACCAAGTATAATTACTTTCTCTTCTACAAAGAAGGTGGAGTTGAAAAGATTTTGTTCGGTGACTACTACTGTTACGACAAGCGAAACACCTTCCACAAAGAGCACTTCAATCATTCCCAAAGTTCTCTGGCATTCTAGAGATCAGAGTCTTCAACTAATCTTTGTAAGTAAAGAAACTCTCTTCAAATACTGTCTAAATTTCCCAGCACCAGTCAGTAGTGGCCAGAAGGTAGCCTATCTGCTTGATTTTAACTTTAGAAAACTGATAGAAGAAGCAAACTAGTGTTAAGAAGCATGAAGTGTCT
Source organism: Cephalopterus ornatus (assembly GCA_013396775.1). Lineage (NCBI taxonomy): Eukaryota > Metazoa > Chordata > Aves > Passeriformes > Cotingidae > Cephalopterus > Cephalopterus ornatus. Next base: position 8,425 of record VZRE01004832.1, read on the forward strand.
TCGAAGTGATCAGGAGAATAATGTTACAGGGTCTTCACCTTCTAGCAGCTGAGGGAATCACATAGAAATCTCATGTGCTAATGGTGTTAGATTCTGTTAATAAAAGCCAGACAGTGTCTTGTAATATTGGGATAGCTCTGCTCCATCAAACCTAGAGGTTTATGGAGGTCATGTTTGAAGCACCGTGTGAATTCTCAATCAAATTAAAAATAGTATTCCTAATCAGAAGGCCGGCCACAGAAAGGTAGAGGACCCCAAATCAACAAATGAATGTTAGAAATGAAAGCGATGAGATTTGAGGCAAGGTAAAAAAATAAATGGGCCTCGACCTGGCCTGACTTCTGGCAATAAAAAGTCACCATCCTTCCTGATGGAGGAAGAAGAAACCACGGCAGAGTTCTGAGTTGCTGTTACACCTGAGTATATGCATGGTTGGAGGGTTCCCATAGGCCCTCAGCACCTGGGTGGCCCAGCGATGCATTGGCTTTCAGCTGCTGAGCTCACAGAAGAACAAAGGACAAATCTAAGACTCAGGCCAGTTTATTATCAAGGATGGACTTATCTGCAGAGTCCCTCTTGCCTAGCTTTAAGTTTCCAGAGAGTCAATATTTGAAGCAATCAAGCTCATTTTCAGTTAAAAAGGAAAGGTGTATGCATTTTTAAGATACTGTCAACCTTGGTTATTTTAGGCATTTACTTTAGTGATGAATGGCAGCTCAGAAACTGCCTTTGTTGATTGACTATAGAGAACCCAAGAAAATAACTCAGATTTTAGATGTTTAAGTTGGTCAAATGAATCCTGACCCTAAGACAGAACTGGCCATTATGAGCTGCTGTATTTGTCATTTGAACTGTGTGTCATCCATATTGTGTGGCCTTTTCAATGTCCTCCTGTGTGCTTCTTGCCCTTAGAGATCACCCACCATGAAAATTTCTGGCCCTCATTTTTCAGCTTTTCTTCTTTGTTGTTCTTTTATTTTTTTCCCCCCCAAAATACTCATGTGCTTCCACCCCGACTGCTTTTGTTTAACAACACTGTCCTTATTCTCCCTCTTCTAAAGTAAATTGAACAATCTGTATGTAGGGGTGAAAGGAGAAGGTTTCCTTTTGATCCAGCAATCATCTCCTCTAGTTTCTTCTCTTGTATCTGGCTGCTTGGGTCAGAGGCACATGATTTGCTTTATGTTTCTATAGTGCCTGGTACAATGGAGCCTGTTCCATGGCCAGAGCTCTAAGGCACAATGGTTGTACAAAGAACAGGGGAATAATGAATAGTAAATGAAGTAAGAGCTAAGTAAATAGAGAACTATGGTGAGGGAGAGGGACAGTGATATGAGAGGAGGCCAGAAACAAAGCGAAGAGGAGAAAGAACCAGAAGACGCAGTGAGAAACACTGGAGACTGAGGGTGGAAAGTCACAGTGCCGCAGAAGTGGGAAGGGAATGGAAAATAAAAATCAAATGCAAAAATAGGTACTATATGAAAATAGCAATGGACGGTGAATAATGTGGAAGTAGTTAAGAAAGCCTCAAAAGGATTAAAAAAAAGGCCAAATACTCAGAAAAAAATGGAAGGAGGAGGGGTGGGAGGCAAAAAAAAGGAGGCAAGCAGAACAACCAAAACATAGTGTGACTTGGGATAAACTAAGGGACTTCAGTCCCCATAAGAACACTATGACCTAAGCTTACTTTTTTAAAAATTTTTATTTTATTTTTTAATTTATTTATGCAAAGTTGCTTGCAGTGGTATCTTTATCAACTTATTTTCCTGAGGTGATAGAATAGCCCCTTTTTTTCACCTGGTTGCTCTACAGTTTATATTCAGAAATGACTGAGTGTTAGTGGGCAAAGATAAACTCTGCACAATGAATATTGCAGCCTGAGAGTGACAATGTTCAGTCCTGCCATGTCAGCCAGAGCCTGCCTTTGGATACACAGCTCTCACTGAGCTACACATGTACAGATGAGGGCAGGTTTAGTACTGCTCTCCAGCATACAATTAACACAGAAGGTCTATACATTATCTCATCTTGCACTTTTATTATTTGCAGCTTATTGTTCAACTGAGCATGTATCATTGGTTAATTAATGCTGCCAACACTCTGCTCCACTAAATGACTGTTTAGCCTAGAGTGGAATAAAATACTACAATGACTATATATCATTATGTAACAGAAAATTAAAAATCTGATAATTTGATTGGAAGTCTCAGGTGAGTTTTTTGTATAAAAGTGCTAACCTCAAGTAGCTATAAACAGGTAAATGTTTTATTCAGCTGACTGATAAGGAATAAATGCTTATGATATAAATTATGTATAATTAATACTCCTGGGATAAAAAAAAATGTGTGCTAATAGGTTGTCAGTTAATTAGGAAAGGAATATGAGGTAAACAAAGGTGATTAGAATATACCCTGGGACTATAAACAGAAATTGTGCCTTAAATAATCTGTAAAAAACCTCTCATATTAAACAGCAAATACTTCAGCTTTAATTCAGAGCAAAAACATGATGCTTTATGGAGAAAGGCACAGTGGAGATGTTAAATGAAGGAGCAACTTGTAATAAAAGATCTAGAGGCTGCAGAGTAACTCACCTTCCCTGTTCTGCTCTACCTTGGTCTGCAAATTGTCTTGGTCTATCCTCAGGTAAAAGAAAGCTAAAATAAGCTTTGCAGAAAATATGGCAAATAATGTGCTATAAGACCAATTTTAGCTCATAAAAATGACAGCTTGTAATGGTTGGTCTTAAATCTGTAACATGGGAAATGTTCCCCAAATCAGTTTATGCTTTTTACCTGCCCTTTGACTCAGTGATCCTCCTTGCTTCTGCCAGTATCTTTATATGATACATGAGACCATCCTCTGTCCTGCCATTCTGTAATTTCATTTGGGGTAGACATTTGAGATATTTTCTCATGAAAGAGTACTGAAGTAGACAAAGACATGACAGAGATGAATGCTCATTAAAATCTCAGCCAAGTCTTTCCTTTGTGTTAGAACGGGATAGATATGCATTGCCTTCCAGGAACAGCCATCCTGGAGATGACTGAAGATTCATCTCTCCTGTGCCTTGTTTAGGACAGCAACAAAAAGCAGCTGTCAAGGGAAGAGTTTAAGAACAAAACAAGTATATATGATACTTCCCTTCAAACACTTACAGCTTGGGGGCTTCCTGGCCTGGATATATATGCTACTCTCCAATGAGTTTATTCTTCCTTAGTCTGGCCATTCCTCCTTTGAATGTATGCAAACTTTGGCTATTCCTGCGACAAATCAAGAAGAGTGGTGAGACCGTTGTCCCTGGTGTGAAACACACCAAAAAATGCTGAGCGGACTTAGTACAAGAGATTCCCTGCAGTGCCATGCAATCCAAAAAGTGTAATTGCTTAAAGGAAATTAGACTTATTATGGGATTGTAGAGGGAAGGGAATTTTGAGATTGTTTAAAACATAACTTGGAGTTGGACTGGCTAGTGGGTAGAAGAGGTCTCAAGGACAGCCACTGGAATGAAAAGCTGTCGTCTTAAGGGGTTCAGAGGTCCCTGTGCCCGTGACTGTCTAAGAATAGCTACTGGGGATACCCAAACTGGGAGTTACATACTTCACCAGTGTATTTCAATCCAGATAGCTGGAGAGGAGGAACAGGCCTGAACTGCTATTCACGTCTGTTGAGTGGGGTATGTGCTTGTATGGGCATTGTTAAAGGCACTGTTCTCTGTGCTGATCCACGGGGCCAGCTATATTTCCATGTGCTTGTGTGCCTGCTGGGAATGTGTACGCAGCTGCCTTGCCAGTGGCTGGACCTGGAGACTGGGCACTGCAGCAGCCTTGCATCTATGGGGACAGGAGCAATCCTGGAAAGAGAGATTCCCATGGGTGTCAAATCCACTGTGTTTGGTTACTTCTAACAGTACACAGCTGCAATCTACAGCCTACAACACAACACATCACACTCCACCAGAAGTTGCACAGGTCAGACATGCACTGCTGGCTGCTGTTTTTCATGAATCACTCTCCTCTTAGCTTATTTGGCAGCCTCAGGTTCATGTCTCAGAAGAGGCACTGAAAGTTGTCACCTGTTTTCTCTCTCTGCACCTCTAATGAAAGTTCATATAAGCAGTGCTCTGAGAAAGCTATCGAAGTGTGGAGGGATCATCACAAAGCAGAGCCCTCTGTGAGTCACCACCTGCTTTCTGCAGCGAACTGCCATTGTGTTAGTGGCTATGGTACAGAGGGATATAGCTTTCCTCCTGCAAAACCTGGGCCCTTTGGAAAATGAGTTCGGTTGCCCTAAGAACTGCTTCTTGGAGCTTTATTAAATGACTGTAGGAGATTCTAATGCTGCCACATTCTTAACTGTGTTATTCAGGTCTCATCAGGTGCACTGAATCAGGTCAATGCTGTTTTCCTAAGTTACAAAAAAGAATATTCTTCTGTCCCTTACAGAATTTAGTCTTAAAACTGACATGAAACCATTTGCAAACATGTTCATCCTGCAGGGTATGTCACCAGTTTCTCAGTGAATCAAAAACATAACTTAAAAAAAAATCACTTTAGAAATCAGTGCCTAATTTTCCACGAAACTCATCTCCAATGAATGGTGTAATCCCTGGTGGAGTGGTTTGGTAAATTAGATATGCTTGCTTATTTTTAGGATCAGTTCAGGAAATGCATAGATTAAATCTCCATTGTATATTGTACAATTATGTCAGGGAGAAGCATGGGCTGGAGTTGTGGAGGCAGATGTGGGAGTGACCCAGCTCTGGCTGTGCCCTCACACATAGTGCATGGTCCCAAGATGCTGGTAACAGGGTTCATTGACACACCCCAACACAGCAAGTGATGAATCAGCGACAGAGCACAGGCAGGGGCTCCAGCCAGGATTAAAAGATGGAGGCAGAGATGGGCCTGAAGACCAGCACTGCTGCACCATCACTGAGACAGGGACTGATGGCCTCAGGGGGTCTGCAATTGGGTCCTGAGCATGGTGGCGTGAGGTCCAAGAGAGGCTGGGATGGGGGACTGCTGATGGTGTCTTCGGGGCCCAGACAGATGGATGATTGCTTAAATTATGTGAGATAAAGAAGCGTCATGAATTTATTATTAGTAGTAATATTTATATCCTTATATACCACCTACACAGACTAACAGTCAGCGACCTTTTCCAGGAGAAGCAGGAGAAGTGATATCTGAATGACGAAAGGTAGAAGACAACAAAATATATGCATTTTCTTTGAGATTTTAGCCCCACAGGAAAAAAATCAAATTAATGTTGGCTTGAGTCAAGATATTTTTCCATGGTAAGGTAAACTAATTGCCGTCTTTAGATATGGCAACTTCACAATTGCACAGAAATCTACAGAATATGATATAGCAAAAGAGGTCTAAAACAAAAGAGGATCTCATGAAGGCAGCTAGCTTTGTTGGGTGGTGCAGATGTGGCCAAATACCTGCATATATTTGTGCTATCTGAAAGTTGTATTTGATTTCACCTAGGTATCAAGCTACCACATAAAGTGATCTGAAATAAAAAAATCCTTCAATTGTAGTATATGACCCCTTCACCTCCTTTTAATGCTTGGAAGATAGGAAAATACTTTCAAATGGAAACTTTTAAAGTCATAAGACTTTTAAACCTAATTTAAAATATAAAGGATCTCAGATGTCAGGATCTGTTTGAGTTCACATATCAAATTATCTCAGTGCCACAAATTAGTTGTGCATTTCCAAGATTGCTTTTGCCCAGTTTATATGCAAGTGACTAAGGCCATATCGATTTTCTTTCTCTGAAGCACAGGCTGAAGATGGGAAGTACAAAACATTTTGCCAACCTTAAATATGGAGGGTTAAAATTACCAAATGTAAAGCTCTAGCAGTGGGCTTTTAATTTGGCTCAAGCTTTCAGAGTCTGGCAGGCTGATGAAGTGTAATTGCCATGGGTGAAAGCAGAGCATCAATTAACAGACACATGCAAGGTTGGCACCTACCAAAAATTCACCCTGAAAGATTTAAAGACAAATAACTCAGTGATCAGACACACCTGGAAATCTTGGAACAAACTTCATAGAGTTATGAAAATTAAACCTGCTAAAAACTTCCAGTTGAGTATCTGGAACAATGCTATGTGGAAGCCAAGGAGGGAAATGATACTGTATATTACTTATTGTAAATACCAGTTTATTTATGGAGCAGATTTTAAGTAAATTTCTAGTAATACAAAAGACAGTCAGTATTACAGGTGAAGTGCACAATAGCCAGTCTGTTACAAAAAAGGTTCTCTGAAGACCCAGTGCGTCTGAATCAAAGCTATTGAAGTCTGTGAAAGTTTTTTCCATTTACTTCAAAGTGCTTGTAATCAGACTAACAGTTTGAGAAGTCAGATTAAAGCCTTCACAGATGTATATGGGTCTTTGGGCTTCCCAAATGAGTTCAGTCTACATTTCAAGGCATTTTACAGTTGAATAAAATATAAAAGTAGAAGGAAATACTTCCAAATACTTGGTGTCTGCCTTAAGATGATTCAGGATGTAAATCTGTTTAAAAATACTAAATCAACTTGGACTTTTTTTTTCTTAGAATTTTTGAAGTGTCCAGTGAAGGCTTTGGATCACAAGTAAAATTCCTAAAGTAGAAATATGTGAACTCTGAGAGGTGCGGAAATACTGTCCTCAGTGATGTGAATGACTACTCCTCAACACTAGCTCTTGTGGATTTTAGTCATATCTTTTAGATGGTATTTTAGGAAAAACTCTAAGAAATTAAAATGTACTTTCAAAGAACATATTTATATGATCAATTCTCCTTGTTATCAGAAGAAAGTTTATGTGGACGAATTCTTGAAAGGCAAGACCAAACATTAAAAATGTCTATTTATGATGAAAATGTTACCATACAACTCCTTTGATGAAAATACAGAAACTTCTTCACTATGAAAGACAGTACAATCTGTTACAGACACTGATATATTTTAGAGTTTTTAAAAGTACTTCCTAATTGAGTCAGTATTGCTTGGGCCCCAGCTCAATAAAGCACTTCATAGTGTGTCAACCTTTAAGTCTGGCAGGATTTATGTTCCAGAGACTTGATCTTAATCAAGCATTAGCCATTAACTAAATGCTTAAATGCTTTGCTGAACAGTGCTGTTTTTAAAGCACTCTATGCTAAAACAAGCCCCAGCAATACTCCCTTTTCATATTGGCCTTCTCCCCTCTTACTGTTGCTGAAAAACTTCTCTGGTTTTCTTTTCTTGGTGTCTTTTCTTTTCAAATTGGCTGCGTTCATCAGTTCTCAGAAATCGCAAAAGCTTTTGGGGGACTCTGCGCTAAAAAAGTCAGGGCCTCCACTTTCTCCCTTGGGCTACAGTGCTGTGACCTTTACTCCTTCCCAGCAGTTTCACTGGCTTCTAAGCCAGCTCACACAGATAACTAAATGTTATTCTTACTATACATGTTATTTTTACTATATCTAATTAAGTGTATACAGGTGGCTCTTCTCCTTTTGTCTATGCCATAAGTTGTAAATCTGAGTTTAGGAAGAGCTACTCAGAGCTGAGCCAGCCAGGAATATGCAATGTAAAATATAACTGTAACAGTTGTTTTAGTAATCATTTTAGCTTATTAATTCTACGTACATGATACTGAAGATGAAATTCACTCTATTAATTCTCTAGCAAATTCTGGATTGGCAGCCAGCATCATTTGAAGTTTCTCAAAAACTACATTATGATTGAGTTGGTTTGAATACTGTTTAAATGAATGGTTCTGAGCAGAGTCTCTTGGGGAAACTGAAGATGACGATTTAAGAGGCATTTCAGAGACACAGATGAATCTATCAATTCAAAAGTAAGTTTTGAGAGGGCCAGAGACTTGTGGAAGGCTGGTATGTTACATCTGAGAGTACAGAAGGGCAGAGCCCAGGTAGATGCAGACAGGTGCAGCACTCTTGAAGGCAGGGAAAATATTCTGATTCAAACCAGATGAGATCTTGCTATCTGTAGCGTGGCTTAGGAGATACAATTTGTTCTGGCTCAGAGGTTCAATTCTGACTTTGAAATAACTTTTTTTGGGTAGAAACCAGGTGCTATTTCCAAGAGAGATTTCAATTTCATCTGTACTTAGTCATACTGTATTGTAGAATATCTCTCCGCTCTTTTCTTGAATAGGTCTAATAATTCATACTCTGAAATAAGACGTGCTTTTTAATTCTTCTGTTTGTTTAGCTGCATAGGTATGGTACATGTCTGTCTTTTATTTGTACGTCTGTTTCAAGAGGATGGAGAAATGAAGGGAAGAATAAACATGCGGTAAGACTAACAATATAAAAGAATATTTAAATGATTTCAAATGGATTGTAAAGTGTTGCATCATAAAGGATTGGCAAAAAAGCCCTCTCCTCATGAGGTCTGGCTAATATTAGGAATTATTGCCTCAAACGCTGCAGGTGTGGATCCATTTCTTTCATTGCTAGCAAATGGAGCTGCAACTGCCTTTGACAATGTAAAAGCTGCACAATCCCCATGCCTCAGGGCAGACAATGATGTTGGTGAGATGCTGATTTTCGGATAGAAAATTACAATGGTTATATAGTAAACAGCACCTGGAAGTTTAGTAATGATTTTTTCAATTAACAGCAGCACTATGGTCTGATTATTCATGCATGCTTTCTATGAAAGGGAAGAAAAGAGGCAGATGTTGAAAAGAATCATCAGTTGAGGGATATTTTTAATTTTCATATTTTTTTTTGTAACTGGAGGTAGAGCCTCCCTCCTGTTATTAGTACTTCTGATAATGTTACACCAAAACTGGTGAATTAAAAATTTTAAAAAAAATTAAAAATGGTTTGACTCTTCTACTCTCCCATTAACTCCATATACTCACGTGAATTGTGCATGAACATGGACAAGAATGTGTACACATGTGTATGAATTCTTACACAGACTTTATTCTCTGCCTGTGGTTTGATATGTAGTTTTGGCAGAAAAAAACCCCAAACACTTAAAAGTGCATGGCCATGCAGTTCTTCAGCTTCAACTACTGGATTGTCTGTGATAATAATGGCTGGATCTCTCCCCTTAGAAGTCCACCAGGTGTGCACCTGCCAGGTTAGTTATTTTAGAGTGCTGAGATTTGAAAACACTCCACCATCTGCAGCATAAATTTAAAAGTACAGTAAGGCATACTGGTACCTCATATATTTTCTCTCTCTCTAGTCATCATTTATTTTCACAGCTGTTCTCGACCCACTGCCAAGCAAAGACCTCTTCAGTTCCTTTTCTATCATATTGAGGCTTAGTCAGTATCTTAACAAAGAAAGGGTGAGGCAATGCTCATAAAATACAAACTCACTTTTCCTTTAACCCTTTGTAAATTGCCACAACTAAATCTTTTGGAAGTCTCTGAAATGTTTTCATCTTTTCTTAGCAATAGGTTGTTGCACATTATTCTTACAGGACTTCAAGCCTAATTTTGCAGATCCAAGAAATTATAGTAAGAAATTATTAGGAAACTTCAGATGCCAGCATGCTGGGGATATATGAAACAGACTTGGATCTTCTGGGGTTTGTTGATCACTGAACTTGTGTTCAGAAGGGCAGGTAAAAACATGCAAGTTTTGTTCCTATCTCTGGTCAGCCAGCTTGTACAAAAGTTGTAAAAGATGTTGCTATGGGGTGAAGTTGATGGTATGGTGAATGTGAACTTGGGTAAATTCCTTCTCTGAACCGAGGCCAGAGCTGGACACACTATATGCTGCTGTCTGTACAGAGTCCTGATTTGCCATAGATTAAAAGTTCCTTGCTTTTCTAGTTAGTGTTCAGAAGAGGCAAGTGAGACTGAAGTTCGGGGTTTTTTTTTGTACTAGCTAAGTGATTGCTGGATATTTCAAACATCTTTGGTATCTTCTGTCATGTTTTCCATGCTGGGTTACTGCCTCTAGTCTTGGAAACTCACTTGTGTCGGACCTACCTAAAACCTAGGTGAGAAAGATGTTAGACACAAGCCAAGGAATCATGGCAAACACTCGACCAGAGCAGGTTGATGAGCTGCAATGCAGGATCATCCCCATCACCTTGCTGAAATAGCAGCTGGGGGAATGGGCAGTGATGAAGTGTTGTCCCGCTGAGGGGGAGCATGGGTCTGGCATGACAAAAGACCTTCCTTTGCTGTGAACATTCTTGGTTGGGCAGTTACCTCTAACTGCTGTAACAGGGAAAGGGGTGATCTTATGCAGGGAACGCTATGCTTTTTCTTCATCTTTATGCATATGTGTGTATATATATATATATATAGGAATCTCTCATTTTAGATTTTTTCATCTCCTTACTTTAGTGGACATTTTGGCTCCTTAGTTACTCTTGACTCCCTTGGGCTTTTAATTGCTTATTCAAAGTAGTACACTTCACATTTTCAAGTTCAGCTTTCACTTGTGTTTGGAAAGTACAAACATACACTTAAACATGTAATCTATTATCTGTCTATCTAAGCCTACTCAGGGTCAAGCTGAGAATATAAATGCCTGTCCGAGAGATGTTGTCTTGCAAATGAGAACGTCTGACACTGATAATGAAGTCAGCTGTAATAGTTCAGGTATGCAAGTACTTATCCAGTCACTGACAAGTTCTTTCTCAGTTAAATTTGGGTGCTTTTCTGGCCAAGAGCTTCATGCTTTTATGAGTTGAATATATTATACATTGTGTCTGTCCAAGTACACAGTGCAGCATGAAAAAAGGTTGAATAATATGAACATGAGGACATCGAAACATCTAGATACTTAGACTTCCTTTTACATAATCCAATTAAACTGGAGATATGCATACACATGTATATACTGTGGATGAAAAGAGCAAATAACGAAGTTTATTGGCTCAAAATTCAGGTAAGATAAATGAAGTCACATAGATTTCAAGGCAATTGTCTGAGTTCAGTGAACCACTTCCTGAACTTTGGATAAAGGACCTTGTTCGTGCTGGGGCAGATGTATATGGGGAGAAGGTGCTTGAGGGAAGTTGGACTCCATCCCACACCAGACATCCACATGATGTGGCTGGCATCTTTGGCAGTCAGGTGAAAAGAAGGTGGCAATGTGGCTGAGTGGTGTTTCCCATGTCCAACTCTTCTCATGTCAAGTGCCAGTTCCTTGCCAAACTAAGCGCTTTCTGTGTCTTGTGAATCTCACTTGAACACCTTCATTTTGAAATGTCTGAAATGCTGAATTTTCAAAATAATTTGTAATTCCTATTTACCAGGTAGGATAAGGTATGTCATTGTTATCAAGATGTCAAATAAAAGACAATAATTGCAAATATCATAGCAAATGAGACCTTTGAGACAAATTATTCTGTCTCTCAGGTTCCTATGTCAAACCAAGTGTTCAGCAAGAGACCATACACACTGCACAAATTGTTTTATATTCCTGATGAGCATTACTCAGAATCATCCTGTTATGCCAAGAAAGCTGTAACTGACTTGCATTTCCTGACTTGTCATTGCTTTGCATTTTTTTCTCAAGGGAAGGTCCTGCAGTCAAAGAAGCTAGTCTGAAGGAAGATAGTGTGCAATTTAAATAATGCAGAAATAGTATCTTTTAGATCCACTAGACATGGAGAGACATCAAAGCTGAAGTAAGCTATTATGCTATTATACAACAGTGCAGTAAGTCCATCAACATATTGATTAAATTGTGGGCTCCACAGAGGGTATGGACATTATGGCTTGTCCATCTGGGAAAAGTTGTCTTTACATTTGGTGCAGAAACATCAGGGATACTCTTTGGTGCTATTTTGAGGACCAACTAACAGCCTTGTAGCTGGTGAACAGAAAGGAATATAAAAAAGGATATTTTAATAAGTTCAATTAAGCCTTTCTTATGGTGATACATGTAGTATTTGGAGTGTAAGAACATACTTTGCCACCTATAACACTGGATTTTTTTGTATCTTGATCAATCAAACCAGGACAGTGTTTTCTGGCTGTTTAAGCCACAGACCATCTGGGACCAGCTGTGCTCATTGTTGACCTAGGAGGAATAAATGGAAGACAAATAAGAGCGCAACTGCCTGTGATTATATTTGCTGCCCTTGTGACTACCATTGAAGTGTCTTTAAATTAGTTTGTTTCGGCTTGAGGCCTAATCCTGCCAAGCACATTTTTAGCATGTGATCATGTGCCATCAGTGGGAATAAACGAAAATAAACAGAATCTGAGTGTGCTCAGTGTTTCTGAAAACTAGACTATTTATTATCATGCAGGGTTTTACTTCAGTAGCATTTGAAAATTACGCTCACTATTTCATTTCCTTTGGGTTTTTTGTGGCTGTTTTGGAAATTATTACATCAGAATATGCAAACAGGCTATAATATGTCATAACTGAACCATGGAAAGGGTACCAGTAATAGTCAAATTCTCACTTTTATAACCAAAGAACCAGAGAGGTCAAATAGTATTTGGACTTACAAAATAGATGTTAAAATGTTACACTAAATAGAAAAGACTCTTCTATCTAAAACTGTAATTGCAAAACTAATTTAAGGTCTTTTACTAACAAATGCAAGTGATTAAAATTACTAGAATGATATACTTTCTGCTTTTGTGTTTCTGGTCATAATTATGTTCTCTCATGTCAAGAGTAGACTCCACTTTACTGTCCTTGGTTAGCTCACTGTTCATAGTCAGCCAGTACCCATTGACAGATTTACCCAACAGAAAATACCAAATGGGAACAATACAGCTGAGCCAAATACATTTAAAAAGAAATGGTAATTTTCCCATGTTCTGCTCTACCTGACAAACAGCTTTTAAGCTGTGGAGTGGGAGAAAACCATGGACAGCAAGGTACAAAGGAAGAAGGCGGTAGAGATGCTGTTGGTGTCACTCTTCTTCTGAGTGAGATCTGAACTTCTGCCCCAGCCTTGTGTTAGGTAGTACGGTGATGCTGAGATTGCTGTGTTTCAGCAGAGATATCAAATGAAGGTCCTGACCTTGTTCTCATTAGAGATCCCTGGGTACTTGTTCTCATTAAAGATCTCCTGGCACTTTTCAAAAGGGAAAAAAAGTGTTAGCCCCAGTGTCTTGGCCAAATTCCAGCTTGGGTAATTGCGTTTTTGCCTACCTAAATTCCCTTGGCTGTTTCAATTCAACGTTATTTTTAATTTCTCTTCTAAACCTGTGTGTAGTATTATTACGTGCTTGGAGACAACTGCCTCTGGCACCCTGGATTTGTTTGCATTTTTGAGGTAGAATTGATATTTGTATATAATATTAACAATTTGTTAAGTCTACAAAGCACTCAAGTCTTACGATTTAATGCAAAATCATCTTAGAATGTAATCTAAATCTTTCATGTCTAGCAATGATCAGTTTTTACGCTAAGAAAATACTTTTTCAGATTGATAGTTTGAATTTTAGTTGATACTTTTTTAATCAAATGATGTAGTGTATATTGAATGTCAACATCCACAGAATATTGAAAGACATGTTCAGCTGAGAAACCATTTGTTCATTCATTTTTTTTATGAGCATGAAGAAACAGCACATGGAAGATGGGAGTGGAGAGAAGGGTACTGACATAGTGTGCTTTGAATTACCTGTTTGCAGAAACCATAATGCAGAAAGAACATGAGCCCATCAAATACAGAAATTGTTAGTCCCATTGCTTACAATCTTAATGGTAAAGGCAATAGAACAAGAACCCACAGAGAATAAAACAATTAGCATTGATCAAATGTAAAAGGTGAAAGCCCTCTTTGAAGTTCCAGCCATTTAAGATATTAGAGACAAACCCAAGCTAGCCTATTGAATTGAGTGTATACTCTCAGGTGTATGCTCACATATGTCTCCTAAGGTTTGAAAAAGCAGTTGGTTTGGTACAGCCTTCCACATACGTAACTCAAAGTTCAAAGTTAAACTTAGTCAGTAGTCCATCTTGTGCTAACACAGTCCCCAAAGGCTGGTGGAGTTGTATCTGTGGCTGAATGATCTGGTGACTTTTGTCCTATGCAGTCCAGCTGTGGTCAGACGTGGGACTGATTTAGCCCACTGTTCAGGGCTGGTAAATTTTGGGTCCCTATACAAATAATGGAAACAGATGGCTTCAGGCAGCCTGCTGCAAATGTGACTTAGGTCTCCTGAACTGAGCAAATGCTTGTGACAAAGTACACGAACACAAGCACTCATACACATCTTTTCTGAATGGAGGTTGCAATATATGTGCAGGAGCTGTTTTGGAGGATTTCCCATGTTACCTGTTTTTGTTCAGGGAAGCATTTTTGTTTGTTTCTTGCTATTTCACTGGTATCACTGAGTTGCAATTCCTCAAAGAAAGGGATCCTGGAAGGATGAGAAAAAGGGATTGTGGGCCTGATCCCACCTGGTGATGTCCAGTGTTTTCATTTCATGAGTTGCCTGTTTGCACACATGCAGACACCCACTTCTGTCCAAATGTTGAAATCTTTGGTGGGAAGAAATTGATTTTTTCTTCCAGTCTGGAGAGTTTATTCAATACCTGGTTGCCCTGTTCGCTGTGCCATTAACTTGATGTTTTACTGATCTTTATGCACAGATTCCTCTAAATTACACATTATTTTCATTATAATTTGTATCTGTTTTTAAAAAAGAAAACATCACCAGAGCTGTTGCCATGAAAATAAATTAAAATTAAGAAGTCTATAATTACATCAGTCTGTAATTATTACAATGAACTGCAATACAGTAGAGAGCAACAAAACAGGAGCAAGAGTCTAACAACTCACACACACAAACTTTGTTGCGTAACACTAAGCAGTTAACCGTAAATTAAGAAATAACAGGTAATCCTGAGCCAAGGCTTCCATTCAGACTGAATTCCCTGTTCTGGATAGTCCTGTTATATGAGATCACAGCCTTTTCTGAGAACCTTACAAATAAGCAGGCCCTGGGAGAGTTGTGGGTGGAGTGAGACAATCTTGCTCTGAAACTCTCTGGTAAGTGTTAGTACCTAAAAATAAACACCATGACATGGACTGGAAGGACATAACTCCACCCAGGGCTGCTCAGGGAGGCTCCTCTTTGCCTCACGGCTGTGCAGAGGTAGGGATAGCAGTGCTGCATTCGAAGAGGCAGCTTTTTCTTCCCTATTAAAGGGGCACCCTGTAATCCCACAAAGTGTGAAGAGATCTGACTAGGAACAAGATCTCATACCAGATACAGTGTTATGGTACCCACTACAGTGTGACATTTATGGTGACGGGTGATACCCACTGGGGCAGTGATTGAACATGTGACAATCTTGACTTCATCTACCCTTAGAGCACTCTTCTGAAGTATAATTGAAGACAATGGGAACATAGGGACTAATTTAAAACCTATTTTAGTACCTACCTATTCATACTTTCCTAGATGCTTTTTGAAGTCCCACTCAGCATCTTATAAATCACTGAAGTGATTTATCTAAAGTCTGCTCTTGGGTAGAAAATAGCAAACAGAAAACAAGGCTAAAGCTGTAACACAAAGACTGTTGCTTTGATTTCTGGCCAGCACTCCTCACTACTGAAAAGGAGCATTATTTTCACTGAAATGAGAGAATTTTGTTTGAAATATTCTGTGGAGTTTTACTAATTTTAAAAATAAATTCATTTGAAACAGAAACAGCCTTATACACTCCTTTTAAAGCTGGGAGCAGGGAAGAAGACTGTGAGGTTCAAATTTCAATTTCACCTCTTAAATTTTATTTTCAGTTCATTTTCCACAGTTCGAACACTGCTCTTATTAATTGTATTTCCTTTTTAAAAATAAGTCAGGGATTTAGAAAACAAAGTATATAAAGAACTTTTCCTGCCAATTTGAACAGCTACAGTATATATCCATGCTAGGGCTTCTACTTGCATCCTGAATATGGCCTGGTTTTTGGATGGCTTTGCCAATATGACCTGAGACCTGTCCCACTCCATTTTGACAGCCAACAGGACCTGAGACATGTAGCTTAAAGCTTCCTTGAGTTTGTTTAAAAGACAGGCACTGTTTTACTTCTGCTTAACATAACTTAGAATGAGAACGTAAGTTTTAAAGCCACAAATGATGCCGCTTCAGGTGGTCCTGTTCAATACTTAGAAGACAATAAAAGTCAAGGTCCTCCCACCATCCTAGTTCCTGAGAAAAATACAGTCTCGAGGTCTAGTAAGAAAGCGTGCTCCATGGGGCAGTGGTAGTTGATATCTGGGAGAAATCTTCAAAAAGATTTTGTTGCCACCCTCTTGGCACAGTAACCAAATCTGACCATATCTAAAAGAGATGAAAATGGAACTTGCAGGGGATATAAACCCCTGTTTTTTGACATCAGCTATCCTTTTAGGAAGGTCAAAGATCTGTGCTTAGTTCTCCAGTGTGCAGGGGCTCAATTTATACAATGATCCAAAATTAATGATTGGTATCCCTTTCTTGCAGAGCGGTCTTAGTTCAGGATCCTGAGTGGAAATATTATTAGCCTAGTCAGCTTCCCTATTCTGGAAGTCTCATCTTTCATGCCAATGAATCCATTTTCCACAAAGGAGAAGACTTATTCCATAGGAGTGTCCACCTGGAACAGCTAAATCAGAATGGTTAAAATATAAGAATTTTCAGGATCACAATTGTGTTGGTTTAAAGGTAAACTGGTAGGAGAAGAGATTATAAGTCAGAATTACAATTTAATGAAAATAATACAATAAATACAATTTTGCAGACAGTTGGTTTTTTAGCCCACAACACTCAGTGCCCTGGGGCACGAACACAGTGGTGTTCGTTGGCCACCAGCCGAGCCCCACGTGGTCCCCCTGAGTCCAAAGTAAAAATAGGAAAAAGCTGTTGGTGAGACTGGGGCTCGCAGTCTGGTTGAGAGCCGTGGTTGCAGTCCGGTCGAGATGGTAGCTGCAGTTCGGTCGAGGTTGGTGGTCTCAGTCCGGTCGAGGTTCTGGTCCTCCTGCCTGGCTCCCACGAGTGGAGTCAGAAGTCCCCAGACTCCCAGACTGTATACACCCAGGTTCAGGCAGGAATGCCCAGCCCCTCCCCCAGGGTGGGGAGTTCCACAATGAGTGATTGTGAGTCCTGGGTATGAGGACAGGAACATCCTCCTATCTCACAGGCCTCTTAACACCCAGCTTATAGCCTGAGGGGTCAGGTGTGCTCTGGGCAGCTGCTGCAGATGGCCTGTCCTTAACAGTTTCTGGGGAATGGCATAGAGGGTGTAGAATACACAGTTTGGGTTACACCCACACAGTGATGAACCACTCCCAGCTGCTTTAACTAACTGGGACAACAATCCCAATTGGTTTATTTTCTGGACATACCAGTTGATTCTTTACTTTCATAAAAGAGTAATTATTATGGAAGAAATTATTATTTGAGTCTACTATATTGGAAAAATGAATAGAATTAGCATAATTATAGTAGAACAGCATCCCTGACCAGATGAACCCTCAGTATCACAGCAAGTTCTTTGATCTACTCTGAGAAGACTGTAGCCACAAGCTTTTCCCTTCAAAACAGAAAGCTGAATCACAGTATTTCCCAAAATTCTTTAAGGAGAAAGAATTTCAAATTAAATTAAAAAAAATTGTAAGGCAAGTATATCCCAAAGATAATAGTCACCATAGGCTTCTTTAACTATGTTTTATTTCAAATAATAACAGTAATTAAAAATACATATTTAAGAAGCCTGAGCAGATTAGTTAAAGAGTATTTTAGGATTATAAAAGCACTTTCCATTGCATCAACCAGATGCCATTTCAAATGCTACTGTTTGGATTAATTAACTGAGTTCAGGACACCACATATATTAAAACTGCTAGTTGTACTACTCCATCCTCCCCCATATCCTTTTGTAATTTGTTATTAAAATCTTGGCCAATTAGAAAAACACAATCTATTAAGTAAAACAGCACACTGAACCAATCAACCAGTAATTACTCAGACTAAGATCCATTTAAATAATTTATAGTAGAAATTAAATGATTTATGGCAGAAATGAAATGATTTAAAAATGCTTCGTAAAGGTGTGGTATGTTTCACACATTCACATATACAGTATGCAGTATGGAGTCTGTGTTAAAATGCTACTGTTAATTGCCTTTACAGAAATGCCACAAATCGTGTATTTTTGCGAAAAAATCATTACAGCAGAATATAATTGATTTAAAGCACTATTCTGGTTAAGGAATACAGCTATAAAGTGCTTCAGACTTTACTGTAAGAGCAATTCTGTCTCTCTTATAGAGATACTTAATTACTTTAATAAGTCTGTAAAACTATTTTATAAAGCTTTTAAATTACTATCACCCTAGCAGAGATTGAGATCACTTTATGGAATATAATGCAAATACATTTCTCAGCATATTAATAAGATCCTAACATTTACTGCATTGAAAGCTGGAGGAAAGGTACTATCTTTATTTAAATATGGGTAGCCATCCTGTAGATTTTCCCTCAGGCTAAAATAAATTAAGTGTAGATTAACTACTGTATGATAATGCATCCTTATCTAAACCATAAAGCACAGCATAAGTTTGACCACTTTAAAGAGGGTCAGTTCTCCAGCTGTGTTCCAGTGTCTAGTATCCAGTGCTGGCCCATGACAGGTGCTTGGTTTAGAATTTAAGAGCAGGATACTAACAAATATTTTAATTCTTCTGTCATCAGCCTTCACACATGGTAAATCATAACTTTCTTCCCTTTGTTGCTCTGCTAGGTGTCAGACCTTCAAATGCAAGACCTGCCCAATAAAGAACCAAGCCCAAAATCAATGATGAAGAAATTTCTCAGTCATATTGGTGTCACCTTGGTGACTGTCAGAAGAGAAAATTATTTTTAGATGTAGGATCTAGTTACCAGAAAGGTAAAGTTAGCATCTAGTAAAAGATGTCAGTGTATCTACATAAGGCTCTGGTTCCTTTGTTATTGACCTAACAGGAGAAAAGCATTTGAACACTTTGCAGGCTCTTTAACAATTTGCACTGAAGCTGAGTGAATAACTAGGCGTGGAAGAGCTGATAAAAATCAAACCTGTTGTAAAACAATATAGAGTAGTCATGACTTTTGTCATTCAGTTTAAGAATGAGTTGCATCTTCAATACAGGAATTTTTATTTATATTTATATACTCCATTTTTATTGAACTTCTAGTGTGCTCTTTGGTGCATTCATTTTATCTGTGACAAAGTTTCTAGATGATGACAAAAAGCGACAAAGGGTGATAGGATTCAGGAATGCTTTATTTTAGTGTTCATCAACTTTCAGAAGTGATATTATCTCTTGAAAATAGTAATGTGAGGTATGATGGCACTGGAACATTTATTTTAAGGGCATGCTAATATAATATAGTTTAGCGTGTTCCAGAGCTGCTACAGCAATGGTGTGATAGAACATCTGTTTTGTAAATGTACAGAAATACTATTCCAAGCTTAATCCTAAGTGTTTGCAAAAGAAAGAGCATATTTTTTTTTCTTCATTTTTTTTTTTCCTAATAAGAATCTGGCTGGGAGGGAAAGGCAATTTATCTGAAGTAAAATAAATGTGTTTTTTTTCTGCTTCTGTAGCCTCTGCTGACTTTCAGGTTAAAGATGGGATAAGGTGTTTTTTAAAGAATTAATGAAACACACTTTCTCTGTAGTTTTCTTTTACCTCTCTTTGCAGCAAATCTTTCATATAGTACTGATCAAGAAATAAGGTGCAGGTGATTGGATTGCTGGATCAGGATAGTTCCCTAACTGAAATGAACCATGCAATTTCTGTGGTCACTGGAATCAAGGTTATAGAAAACACATATTCTGCTGAGTTGCAGACAAGTACCTTGAGTGCAAAGAACATGGAAATCATACTCCTCTATCGGCAGAGAATCTGGGGTGAACAAAAGATAGTCCACATTAAAAGACAAGGAGATCCATTTTGCTTTCATTCAACCAATTCATACGCGAATTGCAGATGTAGATAGACAGCAACTGTGTTATCAGGCGTGAAAATGTGCTGTTTGAGAGAAATTTTTTTATCATATTCAGTTCCAACAAAATTTTAATGATTAAGAATATGTGAAAAAATTTGAATATATTATTTTTTGAGTGTTCAACAGTTCAAAGTCTTCATAGTCTTTATGGAATTTCATGACTGCAAAGCAATCCTATTTGGTGAGTTGTCTTTGCAGAAGACAATACAGCAGAGGAATTGGGAAAGGAATATGCTCAATTATTTAGTAGGGTAGATCTTGCTCCTACTTAAAATCTAACCAGAGAAGAATTTGGCAGGTGTTTGACCAGAAAGAAAACATTAGTCACTCTTAACTTTTGGGGAAGGGAATAGAAAAGATAAAGTTTGAAAGGCATTTTTTAATACTTTTATCTCATTATTTAATAAATTCTCTTTGTTAGCAATTCTAAAATAAGTTTTTTTATTCTTTTTTTTACATTTTTAGTATTAAATCACTGCATTGTTTTTCTTTGGGTACAGTAAATCAGTTGTGTCTTTTTTTTTCTTAAATTTTTCTTTTTATTGTGTTCTTCTCTTATTGTTTTTTATTCCCCACTGATTACTCTCTAAGAAATCAAACGCCTAGAGCATGCACCATCTCACCTTACTCTGCAAAACTTTGTGAAAGCCTTTTTTGAGGAATGATATCCATTGAAGCTTCTCTTTACAAATACCTCTCCATTTCCTCCTGTCTGGACAGGAAAGATGAACTCTGCTACAGAAAAAGCTGCAAGTTTCTTTGCAGTTAGATGCTAGAATATGTTTTATAAATACTCAACCAACTGAATAATCAAAATCTTTTAGTAGCAATTTACCATGGTCTATATACAGGAATTAGCTTTGCCTATAATTTGAATTATTCATCTAATACATAATATCTGTTCTGAGCATGTGAAGAAAACATTAGAGCTTGACTGAAGTGAGAATTTTTATATATTTGACAGGAATTCTTTCTGAGGCTTCCTAAGGGCTTAACTCTAGCTTAACTCTTATTGCAGGTTTGGATGCAGACTGTTACATGTTACTCACAGAGGTGCCTCAACAGCAAGTAGAAACTCCCTTGGGAGGCCACTTGTGACCAGATGCCTTTCTGGTGGGCAGGTTATTTAGCTATACAGCCTGTCCCAGCTATGGGCCTGCCTCTAGCCTTGTGGGCAAGTGGGCTGCTCCGTTCTGTGCCGGTTCCTTGGCTGCTTGTGCTATCACAGGGTGAAAATAAGGACCACATTTTGTTTTGAAAACACTAATCCATCCCTGCAGCAGTGATATTGTGGTATTTTCTATACCAGATATTGTGAAATTAGAGCTTTATAAAAATCATTGGGTGTATAGGGTGTGCGTATGTGTTGCTTTGATTTACCAAAATTTCTTTTTCAAAACCTTGTCCCATTTCTGGGCCAGATCTGTTTGGAAAAAAATGGCATAAAAAAATAAAAAAAATCTCTGTTGGAAACCAGAGTGATTCCAAATGAACATAAAGCCTCATGAGTCCTGCAGCTTACTTCATCAGACCAGGACAGAGGCATTTTTTCTGCAAATTATGCAATGAAGTTTCAAAGGAGCAGCTGAAGAAATTGTACTGTCATGGAACCAAGGTCATTATTACATGGTTTGGTGGTTTGACCCTGGCTGGATGCCCGAGACCACCAAAGC
This sequence comes from Cephalopterus ornatus, assembly GCA_013396775.1. Lineage (NCBI taxonomy): Eukaryota > Metazoa > Chordata > Aves > Passeriformes > Cotingidae > Cephalopterus > Cephalopterus ornatus. The sequence goes on from VZRE01004832.1 coordinate 30,036, forward strand.
TGCTCTATCACTCCCCATTGCAACTATACAGGGGAAAGAAAAAATATAACAAAAGGCTAATAGGTTGAGATAAGGACAGAGAGCGATCACTCCTCATTTACTGACACAGGCAAAACAGACTGGACTTGGGGAAATTAACTGACTTTATTACCAATCAAAATCAGAGCAGGATAATGAGAAGTAAAACAAAAACACCGGCCCTTCTTCCTGGGCTCTACCTCCTCTTGCCCGTAAGTGCAGGGAAACACAGAATGGAGGTTACGGTCAGTTCATCACATGTTGTTGTTGTTGCTGCTCAGGGAGAGGAATCTTTCCCCTGCTCCTGTGTGGGGTCCCTCCCATGGGAGACAGTTCTCCACAAACTTCTCCAACGTGAGTCTTTCCTGCAGGCTACAGTTCTTCATGAACTCCAATGTGGGTGCCTTCCCACAGGGTCCCTTCAGGCACAGGCTGTTCCAGAGTGGGCCCCCCAAGTCCTACTAGGAATCCTGTTCTATTATGGGCTTCCCATGGGGTCACAGCCTTTTTTCAGGCATCCACCTGTTCCAGTGTGGGCTGCAGGTGGATCTCTGCGCTGCTGTTGACCTCCATGTGCTGCAGGGGCACAGCTACTTCACCATGGTCTGCATCACAGGCTGCAGGGGAATCTGAGCTGCATGCCTGGAGCACTCCTCCCGCTACTTCTTCACTGAGCTTGGTGTCTGCAGGGCTATTGCTCTCATATATTCTCACTCCTCTCTTTTCTGAATGCAATTATATCTGTGCAAGAACGTTTTTCCTTGTTAAATATGCTATCACAGAGGTGTTGCTACCATCTTTGATTGGCTTGGCCTTGGCCAGTGGCAGGTCCACCTTGAAGGCAGCTGGCATGGGTTCTGCCGGACATGGGGGAAGCTTCTGGCAAGTTCTCACAGAAACCACCCCTCTAGTCACCCCCACTACCAAAATCTGGTTATACAAACGCAATACACATGGTCCAGAATAATTAGACATTATTCCACCAAGATGCGTCTTTTGGATGACTGCAGTTTTAAAAATAATACTATCTTCCTACTAAAGAATTTTTACAGTATGTGTACATTAAAAGTTTGCATTTAGAGAAGACAGACTTAAGCTGATTTTGTGACTATTTTCTCTATGGAGAACCCCACGCTATTCAACACTATTCAACAATATAAAACATATGTATATTTTGTAAAATTAATATCAGACTTTGAGTGTGGTGTTCAGTATACTCAAACCTGTGACTACTGAGTTCTCAAGGGATGCCAGGAACACAATCAGCTGGAATGATCTTTGTTTACAGTTCAAAAGCAGGTAACAAATGCATAATCTTCAAGGGTCTGTCAAGTATCAGGGGACACATCTCAATACTCTTCTATATTGACCAAAACCGGCTTAAAAACCTCAACAGCTTTGAAAAGTAAAACTTTAAAGAAATAAGCATATATACTTTTAATATAAAACTCAAAAATTAAATAAAATTAAAATAATGTAGTCTATGAGTTACCACCTGTCACCACACACCATCACTACAAGTAACTAAAGCATCTACTGCATGTCATAAATCTTGCTTCCATAGAATTGCTATACTTGGTCAGATTTCCATTTACTGGGTAAAAAAATGTCTGTTCTATTATCCTTGTGCTGAGAGTGGCCAATACCAGATGATTCAGAAGAATATATTAGAAATCTCATGAAATGCTAATAATTTTCATGAGGAGGTTTCAGTCTAATCCACTGGCATAAAGTAATTTCAAACTGTAAAGCATAAAGTTTTCTAGTTGTTACATTTTTCTTTTCTTAGCAGTAATCATTATAATATTGGACATTGTAATTCTATAAATCCTTATTTGAATTAGCCTAGCTGGCATCCGACCTCTGTGAGTTTCACAGTCTAATTATGCTTTCAGTGAGGAAATTTCATCAGTTGTGAAAGAAGCTGAAAAAGTATTTTCATTATTTCTTTGCCTAAGGCCTTACCTAGAGAAGCAAGTAGTCCTTTCCAGTTTGTTGAACCAGGAACCCAGCTAAATTAAATTCAGGGTTTTGGTGAAATATAATCCACAGATTAGGAAGCAGAATTAAAACTAATCCTGTGAAGAAAATGCTGAAACTGAAATTGGTTAACATTCTTTGTTCAGTCATAAGATGCTAAAATAAGAGGACTACCTGAGATGCCAGAATTTGAATCCGTTTAATGGTGCCCCAAGTACGGTAAAATTATTAGAGTTTTATGAAATTTGATTAATGTCTGAAAGATTTCAAATGAGAGGTTTTGGTACTGCCATCTCAATTAGAAACGAATTGCTGGCATTGACGTGCTTCTTATAGCACACAGCTGGAAAATGATAAAAAAGACTATAGAGGGCATTGAAGAAGCAAGCAGAAGCTTTTCCTTCACTTAAACTTGTCTGTGGTCAATTCACCAAGCAACAGGAGTACAGTGAGACTCACTGTGTGATGCTTGACGCAAAGGTAGGAAAGCACCAGCTCTAGATGGCTGACAGTGTTTGTTCTGGATTGCACTGTCACTCATCTAAGTCAGTTCACATTATCTTTGCATTTACATGTCAAGGAAATAGCTGATCATGATATATCAGAAATGCTTAGCAGGAAGGAAATCTCAGCTTAAAACTGAGGTTCCTAATTTTTATTGTACTAATGCTACTGTTATGTTTAGATCACCTTCTGAAAAAAATATTTCTACGGGAAACAGAAGACTGTGTTTTTTGTTGTTATTGTTGTTGCCTAACACACACACAAAAAAGTGCTAAAAGAAAAACTTTCACAGCTTTCCCAGTTCTGGGAAAACACAATAAAGCCACAGCTGGCAGGCACTTATTTTTTTTTCTTAGCATTTGATAATAGAATTAATTGGTAAGTGGAAAGCTTACAACCCTTTCTCTGCTGCAAGTTGCCCTCTGCTATCATTATGAATAGATGTTAAAATCCAAGCTAATTGTAATTCACTTAATAATGAAGAAATATATTTGCATCATCAACAATCAAGATGCTTTTTTCGGACAAGTAATTTTAGTGTAGAATGTCAATAAACCACGGATAAAGAGATGGTCAGATCCACATGAGTAGTTCAGGCTGCTGGCAAAAATTCTACACACACACACGCACACACATATATATATATATACCAGCCTGTGCAATTCCTTTTTTAATGACAACACTCCCTTTAACAGTATTTCAGCAAGCATGGGGTGGAGGTGGGGTGGGGTGGGAGAAGACTGTCTGTCTTACTAGTAAACTGCAAAGCAGAAGTTAGCAGTAGCGTGAGTGATGAACAACAGTTGCAGCAGAGTTGTCTAGAGTAGTTCAAGCACATTACTACATCCCCATTAGAGACATTTATCATTTAGTCACTATGCTTATGCAACATTATTCTAAAGCTGCAAAAAATACCTCGCCAGCTCTGTATTAGGGATGGGTGAATTCATTCTGATAAAATGAGAACTGCTTTTAATTTTTCCCAGACCTGTAACTGAACCAAAACCTAATGTTCATCCATCATTTTTCAGACCTGAAAGCTTGTGCTTTGCAAGCAGGGCCACAATGTATCAGCTCAGCAAGGTCCCTGATGCAATAGTGGTGGGCATGGTATAAGAACCTGACCAGAATGGAACAGATTATTTGGGAATTTCTCCATCCCTTTCCATCTGCAAACTTCTCTCCTAGGCTTCTTGCCAGTGGTGAAACCATGGTGAGGATGTAATCTGCTGGCAGGCCAAAAGAAGCATAGTGTCAGCAATATGGATTGATATTTAGGAATAGCTGGATCTGAAATAAAATATAAACTTACAGTCGGATTAGTTCTGGGAGGCTCTAACCAGTAAAATACTGCATAAGTTTTTTTAAAAAACTGTTTCTACTATTTTGATTCCCTTGTAGTTTTTCTCACATTTTTTTATTTCTGATCTGTTAAAATACATATGGCATTGATAAGCATCTTTCAGTAAGTTTTTCTTCTGCACGTACAGAAGACAATGATCTGTAATTATAACAAAATTAATGTCTTTCCACACAAAGTTACATTGAATCTTACTGACTTATCACTCCTACCTAAGTACAGATTTGTACTTACTAAGAATCTATTTCTTAAGAGAACACTTTCAATATATCAACTGTGTTGGAGAACAGATCTTCCTAGTATTTGATAGAAGGTAAAGGAAGAAATATGTGCTACAGCAATGACATGAATCATAATAAAATTTTAATTTCTTAAAAATCTTGTTGAATTTCAGGTTGTTTTTGTTTTTTGTTGTGTTTGTTTTTTGTTTTTTTACAAAAGTGCCTAAACTATAGGAAAAAAACAGTCTCAGTGATTGAAACTAAATTCTTTTCAGTATTTAAACTGAAACTGTGACTTTTCAGCACTTTACCTCCAAAAAATAATTTAAGTAATATGTGTTCATCCTTCAGTGAATGAATATATTTCTGCATGCTAATATTCAAGGACTGTTCACAATTTACATTTAATCATCTGCAGGTGAGGAGCAAAAAATGTTACAATAAGTTTTGAAGAGTTAAAGCTCTTAAAATAACTAATGTAAGGATGATCTATTGGAATGTTATTGGATGACCATGGTCACGGACTCAGAACTGCAGATTCCCAGGGTGACAAAGCCATGGGATTATTTAAGAATTCCACCTGAATCCTCTGTAAGAATTTTTTTTCTGTTTTTAACAGAAAAAAAAGAGTTTTCATTACAATCAAAAAGGCATTGAATCTGTTCCCTGCTCTCCAAGATAGAGACATTGGAAAGAACTCTCCTATGGGTGAGTCTTTGCTTTGTGCAATTAGGAATATTTGATACAGCTTCCTACATAGTCATGTAGCGTTACTGGACAATTAGGTGTGATTTTTGACTAACTTGAAGATTTTTCAGTTATCTGCTCCCGGCTCTACAGGTTTTTTGAATGTTTTCTTCAGAAGACAGACTATAGCTTTGCTAGCAGTGCTAGTCCAACTAGCTGAATGCTGTTCTGGGTGTTGTCTAACATGATCCTGTAGGAAAAGAACAACTTAGGAACACAGCATCTATAGAGCCCAGGAATGGGCCATCTATTTTAGCTTGTAATCAGGGTTATAGCGAGTGTATATATATGTAGGCACTAAAGAGAATTTGAAGAATCTTCTGGGGAATAATCTTACAGGCTTTGCCAATTAAAGTGTTAGAGAAACTGGGGTTTGTTCAATACTGTCTTAACTTGTTTATTAATCAATGCCACAGAGATGGAAAGTTCTGCATGTTAATGGGAGTCCTGTTAGGGCTATTCTTGATTTACGAAATAATTGAGAAGAATTCACTGATACATTAGTGAAAGTCTGGAGAACAGGATAATGTCAAAAAATCCCAAAAGACCAAAAACACCTCTGGTGATCAGTACCAGTATTTAACAATACAGGAAGATGTTGGATCTCAGATCTCTAATGTGTCACATGTTCTTTCTGGTATTTTAGAGAAATACCACACAAGATCATGTCACAATGTGGTACACCTAATGTACTCATGAAGTTAGATTCAGCTTTCCAGATCTGAGAACTGTGTCTTTAATTAGCTTAAGCAGAGAGTGATGGGAGAAAGAAATAAGTTCTGTAGCATTTCAATACCTGTTTCCAGCTATGCAGTAAATTAACACATTTTGTACATGGACTATTAAGTCAGCAAGAAACACAACAGGTATCATAGCTGTTGGCTAAAATTTACTAAAAATAAATTGGATTCTGTATAGTGTGTAGTGCACCCCACACCATTAATAAATTGTTAAACTGAAAGCTCACATGTGCTTTCAGTAACCGCTGACATTTTATCTTAAATAAGGATGAGAAATTTCACTTACTACAAAGAAAAGCATTAAGAAGGTTCCTTATCTATGGGACCAGAATAGGGCTATTAGTAACACTGTCTGCTTCTTTTTAAAACCCTATTAGTGTCAGGTAATATGTTTCTCCAATGGCGCTTGATATTCACTTGGCTAAAAAAACCCTGAAAATGAACTTGTCAAGGGAAAATTTTACGCAATAATAGCAGGCTAAAGAAAACGTAACCTTTGGTATCAGTAAAACATATACTAGCTTTGTTCCTAAAACTGATATCACAAGCATTAGCAATGTAATCTATTCTTTCTATTTCTGTACATGTGTTTCTGTTTGGGTCTATATGTATATACATACTAACCAAATATTCACCTTGTGCTGTTTCTTAGAATTCATTAAGATGCAAAGCTGAAAGGCGGGACTATTCTGATAACCGAAACCTAATATTTATTCTTCTCTGTGTATATAATGCAAGTTAAGAGGTGGGGATCCCAAGCTGCTGTGTTAGTATTGATCAACCTTTTTCATGTCCCAGTTCTTTACTTTAAATAACATTTCACGTCTGTAAAACACCTGTAGTTGTCAAGGTATGCCTAACAGGTTATGCCTCCAGAGCTAAGAGGCCCAAGGCTGTTCAGGTAGCATGGACATTGTGTGTCCACAGCTGGAATGCTTGTGGAAATAGTTCAAACAGCACTACTGTGATTGGAAGCATGAAGATGGAAAACACCATGCCACATGCAATAAACATCATACAAGGGACAGACTATATCTCTGCTGTTAAACGAAGCAGGGGCAGAGCAAAAACTGAAGCGCCAAACTACTGCTTGTCCATACTGGTCATTTCCTGTCATGGTTGCAGGCAGAGCAGCGGTTGAGTGATCTCCTAGACGTTGTCTGGGCACAGTTAGGTGGATAATGTGTACTGTAGACTATGTCCCAAGGGCAGTATGAATGGGACAGGGTTTTTCTCTCTCTATTCTATACATGCCTCCATCAATATCTGTGCAGGCTGTATGTGTGTGTGCATGTACCTGTGTGTGTATTCAAACTCCATGTCTTCTTGCAACATGTCTTGTAGTTCCTTTGTTTTGTGTCATGAAACTGTTTCACTGTGATGTACTATGATGCGGTCCTTGTTTTATTTCAGACACTTAAACTGAGGAATGTACAACACACAGTAACTATGTCCTAAACAAACCCAGGCGAAGTCTCTGGGTCTTCGGACTAAGCACGGTGTGATGCAGTTGACATCTGTGTGTCCTCAGGATCAGAAAACAGTCGTTGTCAAACATTTATTTTGCAGGGCCAGTATAGATATACCCAACAAGAACAGGCAGAAAACAACTCAAAAGCAGAATGTGGCAAATCTTAGACATTGAATTGAAGCCTACTGTGCTGGAGACCTTCTGGAAATGTCACCACTTGCTTTGATGTTGAATGAAAGTAGAGTCTCTACTTTCTTGGTTTGACCAGTACTGAGATGCTTTTCAGAACTCTCCCTTAATTTCCTTGAAGTAAAGCTAAAAGCAAAAGAAATGAAATACTTGGGGGAATGTAAAATGAAAACATCCCCTAATATTCAAATGTTCATTAATGAAATGATTGATTCTGATCAATGGTGGCATAAAGTTTCTACTGAAAAGTCCTCCTGGACCTCTGCAGTGAATTCCAGACAAGTGTGAGAGAAGTGGTCCCAGGTGATGGATCACTTGCTGAGTGGCTCACAGCAACTTTCCCCAGCATTCATTCACTGGATAAATGTTCCTTTTGAGAGTGCTTCAGAGGTCAAAAGTCTTTCTGGCCAGGGAGGCTGTGAAAAAGAGGAAGTCTTTCTCCAAAGCACCGTTTGTCACCAAACTGCCTGGATTCTGAAGCTTTTTTTCATTGTTTCATGCTAGTTCTGATGAACTAGTTTGACAGCTGCAGTTTTAGAAACAAATAAAAGAGGAAAAAAATAAAAGAGTTGGAAAAAATTTTCACTGAGAACACATGGGGCAGGAAAGCAGAGTAGAGACTGCTTATCTATTGATTGGCTAGAGAACAAAAAATCTAGGGGTTTAGGAGATTTAAAGCAAGATTCTGATTTGCTCACCCATTCTGGGTAGTAGCTCACTGTCAAAATTCCCCTTTTCATTGAAGCTTATGCACTGTGAGCATGCAAGACAAAGCCTCATGCTGTTTCACATGCTGCAGTTAATCATGACTGATAAACATTTATCTCCTGAACAAGACTGTGTGTCATGCTCTCACATTCTCCATATGAAATGTGATGGCACAAGTTATTGATACAGACCTCAAACTTCCCATTTTATATTGTATGTCTTCTCCACAGCTTTGTCCCTAAACAAAGGTTTCAGGCTCCTCACCAGCTCTCAGTGCAGTATTTAACACTGGCAATGTAATCTGAGTTTAAAGTCAGTATACTCTTTAATGGAGGATCCCTTGTGAGAAATTCTAGAGCCAGCATAATGTCTGTGTGCTGTTCTACCTCTTGCCTCCAAGGCTATAGTTGGTATGTCCGGTTCATGTTGTCCTTCTGTCATGTCAATTTCTGGGAGCATTTTCAGTTCTATGGCCAATATGCATCTGGCATGAATGAAAGAAAGCTTGTACCCTTCTTAGTGCACCGGACTTTAACATTGCACATGCTTCTTTACTTGCCGCTTCCTACCTTCACTTAAACAGTAACAGAGTCTGTCTCATGCAAAAGGGGAGAGTGGCAGGCCTGCAATCCCAGTAATCTGTGCAGTAGGAAAACACTGCACTGAAAGCTACCTGTATATGATCCCATGAATTCATATAGAACTATAGTGAAGAAATGAAGTGCTCACTGTGTTCTTTATTGAGGCAGATCATTCTCTTTTTTTTCCCTTTTTTTCTCCTTTTTTTTTTCTTTTTTTTTTATTTCTTTCATTTCCCAGGTTAAGTACATTGTTACCATTTTGAGCCTAAGCAGAAAAGAACATCCTTTCTCTTCAGACTTGCCACTCAGAAATATAGGACTTTACACAATGTGTCATGCTCACAACTTCTTTTGTCCTCAATAAGTCTCTGAAGTGCAAATTAGAGGGATGTGTATATAATTGGCAATGAATTTTTAAGGCATTGATATACTTGGTGTCACCTGTGTTTGTGACAACAGCAATGCAGCATCCTTTCCCTTGCCACACAAAGGCCTTTTTCTTACACAGCTATCTCTAATCATGGCTTTTTTCTTTCAGTCACCTAAAGCCAGAGACATAATACTGCCTGTCTGATTCCAAGACAAGTTAAATAACTGTCATACATCATATGGGCTCCCCTTTGTTATCAGTGCTCTGTGGTTGATTCTAATTAGAACAGTGAATTACTTAAGAAAGCAGAAGGAGTGAGGTGTTTCCCAGGAATGTAATTATCTACCTACTGCATGATCCTCTGAAAACTCCTGTGGCTAGGGATCTCCCAAACGCTCCTCCCTCCCTTCCAAAAGAGCTTGTCTTGTCTGTACCTTATCTCCCTCACTAGTATTTACAGAATCAGAATTTCCATGATCTTTTAAGCTTTATGTAAAAGCTGATATGGAGCAATTTCAGCACTGTGTCATTCTGAGAACAAACAACACATTGCACCTTTTGAATTTCCACTCACATGGAATTAGCGCCGACAAGGTTCTTAGCATGTGTGTGAGATGGAAAAATACAATTCTTTCCCTTTTTACAGCTAGAGAAATAACAGCACTTTGCAATTTTGAAAGTCAGCAAAAAAAGTGTTGCAGAGAGGTTTATGTATTTATATTCATGGAGGCAGACAGACACACTGGCATGACTTTCAGCCTTTTCCCTTTCTAGGTATAGTTAATGTCCAAACTACTATAACCTGCCTTTAACAATGCTTACCATTAGGCAGTGCTAAGATTTTTATGTAATTACCAGATTAGAACTGTCAAATCAGCTGGGCCATAGTCAGAGTGAACTTGCTGGTTCTACACCTGCTGGTGGAGAAGGGTGCCCTGTGATACCCAGAGTCTAGACTGCAGCTAGTGGGTATCACATCCTCCACCTGCAAGGGTTTGTGTACTTGCTTTTTCTCAAAGTGCTCAATCGGAATTTGTATCAGGGTCCTCCGAAATGCTATCTGAAGTTTTTCCAATTTACATGATAGATGTAGCTTACTGAGAAACATAATTGAAATAACATCAATGCTCTTCTATTCACACTATGCTACTGCTGAGCATGGTTCATAAGGAATTCTGTGGTTTGTGTTGTTAATTTTCCAAGCGAAAGGGATGTCGCTGTATCCCCTATAACATATATTGGCTTCATCCTACATATAATGTTGATAAGTTGCAACAGAGGAACTTACCTATCTTATTCTGTTCAGTATAATCATGCTAGACCACCTAGTATAATACCAATTTTAGAATCATAGAAGGGCTTGGGTTGGAAGGAACCTTAAAGATCATCTAGTTCCAACCCCCCTGCCATGGACAGGGACACCTTCCACTAGTCTGGGTTGCTCAGAGCTTCATCCAACCTGCCCTTGAACACCTGCAGGGATGGGGCATTCAACACCTCTCTGGGAAACCTGTTCTAGTGCCTCCCCATCCTCACAGTAACATAATTCTTCCAAACACCTAATCTAAATTCTTTCCATTTGAAGCAATTCCCCCTTGTCCTGTCACATGCTCTTGTAAAATGTTTTTCTCCATCTTTCTTGTGGGCTCCATTCAGGTACTGGGAGGCTGCTATTAGGTCACCCTGAAACCTTTTCTTTTCCAGGCTAAACAATCCCAATTCTCTCAGCCATTCCTCATAGGAGAGGTGTTCCATCCCTCTGATCGACTTTATGGCCTCCCCTGCACAGTATCCAGGAGGTCAATGTTCCTCCTGTGCTGGGGACCCCAGAGCTAGACTCAGTACTCCAGGTGGGGTCACAGGAGAGCACAGCAGAGGGACAGAATCCCCTCCCTGGATCTTCTAGCCACGCTGCTCTTAATGCAGTCTGGGATGTGATTGGCTTTCTGGGCTGCAAGTGCACATTGCTCATTAACCTTTGAAAATGCTTACTTGAGAAGAGGAAACATTCAAATTCTGACAGCTGTACCTAAAAGCAGAAGCTGTAGAATAGCAATACATCACCCTCCCACAGCTCTGCAGCCGTATTGTTTTTCCCTTGAAGTTGAAATAGGTCTTCCTTTCAAAATCTTCTCCTTTAGGTACTGGAAAGAATCCATCAATATAATGCTGATAGGCTATACTCTGTCTATGTAACACACCAGGTCATCCATCAGCACAGCCATTATTATGCCAGGTGCTTCAAAGCTTGGGAAGCTACTGGGCCTCAAAACCAATTGTATTGCAAGCTGCTCTTAATGCACAGAGACGGTCTTCACTATACATATCAGTGGGAAATCATTAAAAGCAAAATGCTTCTACTGGGGATGAATCTCAAAAGATTGGTTTAGGCAGCACAAAAAAAGCTTCTCACTCACTTCTTTGTTATGAAAATAAACTCAGAAATCTCATGAGAATAGGTCTTCTCCTTATGAGAACTGCAGTATTGTCCCAGTTTTGGCCAAAGTGAAAATACCAGTAGAATGATCTTTCCTTAAAATACTTCAATAATTAAATGACTGATTCTTATCAAAACCAGGTAGAGTAAGTCTGTGAAAACTCAAAATGCTAAACAGGGAAAGAAAATGTTTGAAAATGGGTAA